>CAKAOH010041336.1:1269-71094 GCA_916701665.1 Sebastiscus tertius | reverse complement strand
AGACAGGTTAAGAGCTTCCTATCAGCAGTAGCTTTATCATCAGGAGTGCTCAGATGTTTTGATCTACCGGCGGCCGTGCACTTGACTGACGGAAGCAGCGACTTTGCATCTTCTCAAAATGTCTAAATCAGAAGTCACTACTGAGTGTTTGTCCCACTCTACATATCAGGAAGTTTTAATGGAGATACACTGCTGCTACACTGTATGTAATCTACTTACCTTGCAATTCTGGAGCCATATGCTTATAAGAATAAAATGTGTTCTTATTACAAGTTAAATACCACCAGTGCATCTCTCCAGTATTTAGTTTGTTAATTATGTAGGAACAGCCACAATGTGGAGCATTGTCTTTGGCTTTACCAAACAGCATAAACTTAAAATAAAAACAAGACAAGTAAGGACATACATAAAGAGCAGAACTAGGGCTGTCAAAGTTAACGCTGTAACGCAAATTTGTTTTAATGTCTAAGGGGTCCCTTGACCTCTGACCTCAAGATATGTGAATGAAAATGGGTTCTATTGGTACTCACGAGTCTCCCCTTTACAGACATGCCCACTTTATGATAATCACATGCTGTTTTGTGTACTCTCTACTTATGTTGCTTGCGGGGGCCCAGTACCTTTAGAGAGCAAGTGATTTACGTGCTTCCTCTGCATTTGCGCTGTGAAAAGAGGACAATTTGGAGAGCGCTCCCTGGCCCTGCTATACGGCGGTAAAAAAAGGATCAGCCAAATGTTTTTAAAATATCATCACCACATAACCCGTCGTGGAAATAAGAGCACTTTAAAATTCTCTTTGGTTCATCCTCTTTCTGTGACACTTGACCTCTGATCTCGTTTCTAGTTTATAAACCATGGAGAATCAGTAGACTACCTTTTACATTCCAGCGTGTCTGCTCCTGGCTTATTGTGACCTGGAGTGAAAGAGGGCACTCGGTCTCTCTCCAGTTATAGGAACTGCTACCCGTTTCCAGATAAGGTAAAATACCAGCTGCGAACGCAGATCCAAAATGAAATTCAATTTGCAGCTAATTGAATTTTCTTTCGGCAGAAACATTACATAAGACATTTCATCTGTGCTCGAAAGTTGGAATTTCTTTCATTTAACCACGTTAGAATAATTTAAAAGAGGTGGCACAGCTTCTGATGTATATATTACATAAATTCAAGACTCTACAAACCCGTCTTTTATTCTCTTTTTTACTCTTTGCCCTTCATTTGAATCCTAACTGGACCTGTCTGCCACAATTCCTCTTTAAACTTTGTTTATCCATTTTATGTGTGTCCAACTACAGCTCCCCTTTGAAACACACCAGGTCCCTTTTCAAAGGAGCTCTTTTTCCTACAATTGGAACATAACATCTTTGGTTCTGTCTGCAGGGCGAGCGTCTTTCTAGCACACCTTTTGTTGCTCTTTGAAAACATAACCCCCTCCCCCCTCCCCCCGTGCTCTGCTCCTTCAGGGGATTGGAGTAGATAATAGGACATTTCTTCACTTTTAGTTCTGCTTCAATATTTCAAATGTCCCTGTTTTGTAAGAGCCTGACATCTAACACACCAGCAACCCAGGGGTATGGGTAAAAGCTGCATTTGTTGCGCTAATAGGTTTACTTTTGTGCGTGCATGTTTTTCTCGTCGACTCCCAGGCTACCTTGCAAGGAGAAGAATCAAGGATGTTGACGGGAATTTTAACTTTTTTGTTCGCGGCACCATTGTCTGGTACAGTGTGTGTTACAATTTGAATACCGGGACTGGGAGACTCTGTGTTTAAGCCTCTTTTCGTCTCCCTCTCTCTTTGGTTCTTTTTCCGAGACACAGAGTGGGAGGGTGAAGGATTCTACGGCTATTGTGGAGAGACGTGAATGTGAGCGCAACTTAAGTCTGAGGCTCTTGCAGCAGTTGTATGATATTTCAGGATTTTCTCTGAGGGTTAATTGTGAGTCAGAAAAAGTAAAGGCTGTCCCTCCAGCGGATGATTGACTGACAGCTGGAACTGCTTCACAGTGTTTCTTTTGGCTTTCGCCACGCTGTTGATTATGGTTTGCATTCCTTTTCCTAATCAGTTAGAGAACAGTTCAACCAGGATCACGCTTGAAACATGACTGTCTATCTAATTGAAAAAGGCGGTTGTAATTGCTCAAATACGGCCCAGTGCTTGACGAACTTTAAGCAGAATTCATAACTCCTACTTTGCTACAAATTACACCATTAACTAAAGGACAGGAGTGAAAAGCATTCAAGCTAAGAGACCTTTTTCCAAAGGAAGCCATAGCAACTTCATTCAAATGGCCGATCCAGCTGGCCACTCGTGTTTGATTGACACATTGCCAGGGTGCTACAGAGGGGGCTGATGGACAAGTGGCATTTATGAGGCAATTACATGAAAGCTCATTCAGCGCGGCTCAGCGTAGTCAGAGGCGGCTCAGAGCTCGCCGACCATTGCGCGCTGAATGAAACCACAGAGGCCGAGCCTGGCATTGTGAGACAGCTCGTGTTTGTAGCTCCACATATTTCCAGCATATTTATCAGCTCCGTCTTTATGTCCCTCTTCATTCTTTGCTTGCTTTGTGTATGAATTCCTTTAGCAATTCTGCAATACTAAAGCTTAAGAGTATCAGAACTCACATTGTTGGGGACAAATGTCATGCTCCCCCCCTCCCTCCCCTTTCCAACTCATAGCCACTTCTAGACGAGGCCTTGCAAAGCTGCCTTGGAATCAGTGATTTTTGATTCGCTGATGAATATGCAACAAGTCTTCTTATCGGCTAGCCGCTGCCCAATCCCTCTTTTCTCCGCTCCCGCTTCCCTCCATTACTGTTTTTCACGATGTGCAGTCGGGGATAGAGGCCAGCCACACCCCTCCGCTGAGTGGCACTCAATGAGGAGAAGAAAAGGGGAAGAAAAATCCTGCCTGGTACTTCCCCTAATGAGCAAATCAATGCATCTGTCCCTCAAGAGATGGGAGAGGGAGAAAGAGAGAGGAGCTATTGGGACCCCGAGGACCAGGCCAAAACACTCACACAGAGGCAGTTACCACATGCTATGAATAGGAGCCTTTTTTAACTTAGCACAACAATATATGAGCCCAGAGCCTCTCATTGGGCCGAGCTGTAATTAATTCAGCAGTTTGACCTACTCGCTAGCCTCTCGTTACCGTTGCTTGAGCCACGCTAATGGTTGAACCTGCCTCATGGCTTGGGCTACACATAACCCATAGCAACAGCATCTGAATGTATTTTCAGCAACTCAAAACACTTAAAATTATTCTTGTACTGCCAGCAGATGTACTGCTAGCACACCTCCTGATTCTCATGGTCGCACATGGCCCCAGATTTGTGAACATCCCATGTGTGTGAATTTGAAAACAGGCCCCCCTCGTATAAAAGAAACAACATCATGGTAGAGTGCACCTGATGGAGAGGAGGGTTGGATCTGTGATGGGTGGGTGTGGCAGAGAGGGGAGGTGGTGAGGGGCACACACATAAACTCAGGCCTCGTCTATAGGCACCCACCCCCCCACCTCACCAAGGGAATGAAGGGTGGGGGTGACAGACATTTGTTTCCATGCATATGCTTACACGATTAAATGGGAAGGCAGATTGGTAGTGGTCGTGTAGAGAGTGGCAGCGGGCGGGTGGGGCCTTCAAACAGGCTTTGTCCCAATCTGAGAATTTGTAGCAGTTCATGCCTTCATAATGAAGTTAAATGAAGCGAGGAAATGCTTGGTTGGCCATGGCCAAAAACACAGCACCCCTGATGTTCTCTCGACAGATCTGGCGTGAGCAAGAGCAGGTTCTGGACCACGAAGTGTCAAACTCTGGTTCACTGTCAACACAAGCATTTTTCGTATGCAGTTCCTCTCCAGGATATGTCAGACAAATCTGCTTTACAGTGAAAAAAGAAAGTCAGACGTGCCATTTTTCCTGTATTTCAACTTCTCTGCTTGCACGCTAGTATAGTTTATTTATGATGCCTGGCTTCTGTCCTGATCTTAGAGGCATTGTTTTGTTCAGATAAGAATAACTAATCAAGATACGTGATAAGCCTCATCTCCACCCAGCATATGGTTCACGTTACCTCTGTCTCCCTTTCCTGACACAATACCACAGAGTCTCCATCATTCAGAGTCCCGCAGCCCCGACTCTGCCCCTATAACTAACCCCGTCTGTCACCCACTTGTCTTCAGCTGGATCAAGGAGGGAAATTGTGGTCTTGATGTATGTTTGTAGGTAATCCCGTGATGAATCCAGTCAGCAATTTGCATCGTGGAGGTGGTATCGGCTTTCCCACCGTCACTCATTTATTTCTAATTTGTTCTGTCGTGGCCTCTTTCTGCCTTCCCTGAGTTTGAAACCTGGCTAACTTAAGGCCCAGACGCACCAAGCCATCATCAAAGAACTAGCAGCGATGAAGGCCGACCGTTGCGTGGCCTCATGCCGCCTTTGTCTTGGCCGACAAGTTGCATTTAAACACACCGCAAAGACTACAGCCGACGGCCAGTTAGCACGGCCTAATGCCATGTTGATCACAGGTCAGCAGTTCAAACAAACCCACATTAGTTTTAGGATCATTTAGTTGTTTTATTTTCTTTAATTTACAGACCAAAACATTTATTTTTCCTGCTTTACTCCCAAAACGAACATTATTGCAAGATGCATCATCCATTGCAGTGATTTTAAAAATATATTAGCAGGAGCTGTTTGATATTTTTCATATTATAAGAGCCTGCAGCGTCTTTCTGAAGTCTCTGTTGTCATAAGACAGTGAAGAATGTAGTGTGACGGAAAAATGGATTGTTAGCCTGTAGACACAGTCAGCCCGTTGTAAATCTGATAATGGTAACCACTCACCCTCACTATCTCTAATGGAAAGAATATACTGAAAGGGCAATTAGAAAGACTACAGAGATTTAGTGTTTTCATCATCTAGTTTGAAGCCTACACTATAAATTTCATGACTAAGTGCCTTACTGATTTTAATGACAGCAATGGGAAAGAGGAATGTGAGTATTTTGGAAATGTTATCTTGGTTTGTTAATGAAAATGAACTAAACTGTACCTTAGATCTGTGGTTATATTTAAAGGTCTTATTCATAACATTTTTATGTAGACAAATATTTTTAAATATAATACATCCACAAAGCTTTTAGAGAGGTGCTGAATAAAAGTATGGCTTTTCCTGAAAAGAATTGTTATGATTGTGAATTAATCATCCAAAATAAATGTTTTGTTTATCTCTGTGGGAGATATCTGATGTTTGGTTCCCACATCTAACAAGGCTTGTGAGCTAATAGTATAATACTGTTGGTATCACGTGGTATCTCTGGGTCGTCAGTTAGTGTGGAAAAAATGCATAAATGGCTGAGATTGACGGTAAGTGCCTGGCAACGACTTGTTGTGAAGTAAATGCAATGGAACGGGGGAATGAGATTGCGACATCTAGTGGCTGAATGTTATCAAAGTTATCAATAGCACCTTTAACTGTTGAACCACCATTTCTTTATGTTCTTATTCTTTCTTTTTGTGATTTTTGTCTCCCTTAGATCTGGTTCGCGTTCGTCAATGGCTTCTCAGGCCAGATCCTGTTTGAACGCTGGT
Source organism: Sebastiscus tertius (assembly GCA_916701665.1). NCBI lineage: Eukaryota > Metazoa > Chordata > Actinopteri > Perciformes > Sebastidae > Sebastiscus > Sebastiscus tertius. The sequence continues at coordinate 65,497 of CAKAOH010041336.1, read as the reverse complement.
GCATTGGCTTGTACAACGTGGTGAGTGTTAATAAAGTTTACTCTCTAAAGAGCCCACTTTACTCCTTTACCCCGCCGCTCTCTGACATAGAGCTGATTTGCCGTGGTGCCCCAAAACTGATCCCTTTATTGCGCGACTATGTCATCAACATCTTTAAAAAATGTCTCCATTATTTATGACCTGTTGTCAAGTCCATAATCCCTCTGTGGCCTAAACTATGTACTGAATACGAAAGAACAACAGCTTTGGTTGCCCCAAAGAGTGTAGTTAGCAAAGGCGGCTACGTTTGACTGATAAAAAGAATAGGAGGAGTGGAGCAGCAAATGAGCGGGCTGCCGATGTCGGGGGTCCCACAGGGCTCTATAATGGGACCACTCCTAATGAACTCATATTTCATATCTGTCACGAATTAAGTAGAAGTAAAACATGTGCATCTGTGAGTCTGATCTTTAATACCACACAGTTTAAGTCCACAAGGAGTTGATCTGTAACTTTAAACTGTTTATTAAAATCAACTCAATTCAATAAACAAAAATTAATGAGAGAAGTGTGAAGTGAAATTTCCCCACATTCCTGATCGGCCTCAAATGGAAGTAATCTATGGGAGGTACAAACTGTCAAGTGAGAAGGATATTTCCACAGTACAGCCTCCTGCATTTATTTAATAATAAACCACCTCTTTAGATCCAGTACTGTATTTGGGGGGTGGGAAGAGTCTTTCACTTTATCCAGAAACTGAGGGAATTCCTCCGGCTCAGTGGGAGTCTGTTGGAAGCAGTGGGCTGAATCCGCCCCTCAATGGAGGTCTTCCTGGGCCTGGCTCTGAATAAGAAAGGAGCCCAGTGGAGCATGTCGTGTGGCCCGCTGCTCCTGCAGACTGAGGCCTGCAGACTCCCACTCCAGATGGGGGCTTCAGGGAACTCACACCAACCGAGCCCCCCACCTACACAATACCACCACTCCTCTCTCAGCAGCTGCTATACAGAACAACATTACAACACCACTAAGAAATTACACTTTAGCCAGGCTTAAATACCTGCTTCTTAGTCAAGAGCATCGCAGATGTTCATTGGAGGATGGGTTTTGCATATGAACAGACTTGAAGCATGACGAATCAAAATAAGAAACCCTGAAGGGTTTTAAGGTCAACGGTCTTCAGTGATATGAAATAAAGAACAGGGGAAGTGGAAAACAAAATGAAGCAAATCCCCCTATAAATGTAACATATTGAGATGGTGGCAATGATGAAGCCAGACGCCTACCTTAAGTAACAATTAGACATTAGATTCCGCTATTTACAATATGCATACCAGGGGAGGGAATCCCCAGAGGCCCCACGATACGATCTTATCACGATACTTAAGTCACGATTTGATCTTATTGCGATTTTAAACATTTAACACACGCAATAAGATTAGGGCTGTCAATCAATTCAAATATTTAATCGCGATTAATCGCATGATTGTCCATAGTTAATCACGATTAATCGCAAATTAATCACACGTTTTTTTATCTGTTCAAATTTACCTTAAAGGGAGATTTGACAAGTATTTAATACTCTTCTCAACATGGGAGTGGACAAATGTACTTGCTTTTTACAAATGTATGTATATATTTATTATTGGAAATCAATTAACAACACAAAACAATGACAGATATTGTCCAGAAACCCTCAGAGGTACTGCATTTAGCATAAAAAAAATATACTCAAATCATAACATAGCAGACTCAAGCCCAACAGGCAACAACAGCTGTCAGTGTGTCATTGTGCTGACTTGACTATAACTTGCCACCAAACTGCATGTGGTTATCATAAAGTGGGCATGTCTGTAAAGGGGAGACTCGTGGGTACTCATAGAACCTATTTTCATTCACATATCTTGAGGTCAGAGGTCAAGGGACCCATTTGAAAATGGCCATGCCAGTTTTTCCTTGCCAAAATTTAGCGCAAGTTTGGAGCGTTATTTAACCTCCTTCGTGACAAGCTATTATGACATGGGTTAGGTTTTCTAGTTTCATATGATACCAGTATCTTCACTCTCTAGGTATCGATACAATATTGCCACGCAAAATATCGCAATACTATGCTGTATTGATTTTTTCCCCGGGCGCTAGTGCATACACAGTAGTTTCATGAATTTGGTGAAGTTTGCAAAGTGATTTTGGCTTGTGGTTGCATAAATGTTTTTCCTTTAATACCTAGAGAGTACATGTTTGGTCAGTCAGGTGTGGCTTTTCAAAAAGCTCTAAAACAAAGTTAGCTTGTGGACCTTTTGAGTTGAGATTATTTTGTCACACCTGCTGTTCCCAAGATCAACATTGAATTTTCATGCTCAACAATGTTTTAGACGAGAGGTATTTGAATGTCATCACTTCTGAGTTCAGAACAATAAAGGAGGTGATCATTTGTGTGGGTTTCATTTGTTGGAAATAAATAGTAATATTTGTGTGAAATTTAAAATAATCTGATTGTATCTCAGATTACCACTGATGTTTCTCTGTGTCTGTGTTTTTTTTATGCAGATCTTCACTGCTCTGCCTCCTCTCACTCTGGGAATATTTGAGCGCTCCTGCAGGAAAGAGAACATGCTGAAGTACCCAGAACTCTACAAAACCTCCCAGAATGCAATGGGCTTTAATACCAAGGTAACACTAGTCTCTATCACATGTTCTTCATTTGCACACGCCCAGATTTAAATACTATTAGATTACTTTTTATTCTCTCTTTGGTCTTTTTGCTGCATTATCTTCAGTATTTTCCTTTTTAAGTCTTATCTGGTCTCTCTTCTGCTCTTTGCAGCTACAGTAATATCATTTCTTGATGTGGAGCTCTCAAGTTTCTCCAAATCTAGTGCAATCTTGTAAGCAAATATCCCTTGAGGAAGGTACTAGTATTCAGTTAATATTTGGTAGTTTTCCAAACCTGTTTTTGGTGCCGTTGGTCTGGCCTAATTTACTGTTTACACACCTGGAAGATGATTTTTATGTTCAACTTCTAAAAGGGGCGTATTATTACTGCGATTTCTGTATTTTTATAAAGCTCAACAAGAGTCCCCAAACACTCACAAATCTGTTAATTTTCTGTTGTATCATCTAAAATTGAGAATTTATTTTGTGCTCCACCACACAAATGAGAAGGTCAAATGTTCCAGCTCTTACAACCAATCAACATCAAATTAATGACACAAGATGTTCCTGTCGTGTTGTTGTTGTTCAGGACTGATGCGTCTCCCGTCACAGTGACCTGGCAGCTGCAGTCAGTGGGTCTCCGGTCGTAGCCTGGTTTGGCCTGGCTTGACCTATTCTGTCTGGTGGCAAGGGCTGTCCGTTAGCTTTCCCCCGCTGGTAATAAAGATGTCTCCTCCTTCCTGGACCCTCCTCACAGGCGTGGTGACCTGGTTAGCACAGCATGGAGGTGGATTAAAGACGGATTGGCCATGGCGGTCAGGGGCAGGGAAGGTCAGATGGGTTTGGGGGGATGCAGCAGAAGGAATCGGGGGGGAAGGATGGAATAGAGAGAGTGTGCTGTCATTGTGTGACGGCATTTGTTGCGGAAAATTATGCAATTTGTTTAAGTGAGGGAGTTGTTTGTTCTCAGAGCAAAGCTGTCAGATTGAGTTTAACCCATCCAGGACCACACTGAATGTGTGAAATGAGTTTCCATCTTCAGGTTTACTGAGCAAGGACGGATTACTTCTGTTAAAAGTGACAGTTTTCAGATTGAACAAGTAAAGAATAAATCAAATATTAAATCAGAGAGATATTAGTCCTCACAACTGATGATTTAAGCGTCCGTTTTTGTTAAATTCTGTTGAAGGGGTGGATTTTCCCTTCATTAACTTTTTTGAAGACTTCATTACCTTCTTGTGCCAAAAAAGGGTCACAGAAGTATGCGTCTGATAGTTAGAAGCAAATGAACCTCAATTTTGTTTAGGCCACATTTTCCAAGACCCATAAATGATGACTCGGCCAGGTCAGCAGGTTGTTTTTGCTGGCTTGTCGACTCTTTTCCCGAGATATTTTCCTTGCAGCTGGCCCGAGGCGAGGCGAGAAAATCCAGCAGGAATTTGGCCCCTCGAAGCCTGTCTTTCTGCACGCCTGGCTCTTTTGTACACAACAGATACTGTCTTTGTGAATTAAAGCTGTTTGTGTTGAAGTGAGAGAAGGGAGTGACCGAACGCTGTTAGAAGCTCGAGGCGCGGCTTCAACTGTGCCGCCCGTTCTCTTTTAATTACATATACCTGACACGTGAGTCACGCCAATAAAGCAGGCTCCCCTTCATGTGGTCGTTGTAATTACAGTAGTTTACCAGCAACTATCACCTCTTTTACAGCACTTTTCCCTCTTTTTCTTCCCTCTTAACTCGCTGGTTCAAAAAGGAACAGGAAGGGGTGGGCAGCTCTGGAAATATTTGGCTCAATATTAATTACCGGCATTCATGCTTCTTTTTTTTTTTTGGCAATTAGGATTTCCACAAAGGGCAGAATCTTTACAGGACAGACCGGGCATTCATTCGGAGGGGATCCTTAGCAACTCGCCGGGATACAAGGGAAAGAAAGAGAGAGTAGGGTGGCTGGAGGGGTGAAAGGGAGGATCCCACTGTGACAAATGATTATGAACATTTATTGATTTCATTAGCATTCATTATTGCGGAGGGGAAATGAGGGCTTGTTTGCACCCCCACAGTGTTTGGGAACGGGATAGAGGAGAGCTGAGCCTGTCAATGGGAGGCTAATTGGCATAAACATGATGTGATTGTAACATTAGTGATAATTTAGTCCACATTTGACCACAGAGATGGAGGGGTGGGGGTTGGTTTCAGTCACCCTTGCCTCAATGTAGTGGGTTTTGTGTACACAGTGGGAGGGTGAGGTAATCCTGGGGAGGGAGGGGGCTGCTATGGGACTTTTTTTTGGTTGATAAGAAAGGTGAGGAGGTCGTGCCACAGAGGCCAAGGTTTATTACAAAGACTCACAGTCTAGAACAAGACTTTTCCTTTCACTGTACCCTACTCCTCTCCTCCTCCTCTTGGAATAACCCTGCGGTGTAAAGCACTACTACTAGTTATTCTAAAATGACTCGAACCTGCGGAAATCCCAAGAAATTTTGACTTTCAGGGTGTCCGATGTGTCTCAAATAAGCCGTGTTTTATGTTTTACTGACAGATTTGCTGAAGTTGTTGAAAAGAGTGTTTTTAAGAAAGCGAGCCTCTTAACTCGTCGTCTGCCAAGAGCCGATGATTCAAAAAGAGGCCAAAGATTAAAAATGTGCTGTTTTTTTCTGTTTTTATTTTTCCTCCGTCAGCCGTTTACTCTGATGATTTTTCAGCTCTCAGAAGTAACACCAGCGTCTGGGTCAGCACAGGGAGGAAAAGGGGGCACGAATGTGGAGCAGTTTTTTGGCAGAATAGATTTCACGGCTGTTTCATGCTACATCGCCCATTAGTGTTTTGTTTGGCTCTGGCGTTGCATAATGTAAATCTGAAACAAGGTGGTTTTGGAGTGGGAGTATTGATATAAACGGCTCATCCAAAGTCTGCATGCTTGCGTACACAGACACACACGCAGACTGCGGTCCACACCGCGATTTTCCAGGCCCTTAATAATTACCATGAAAACAGCTTAATCTCTGTCAGGCCTGTCAGTCTCCCTGTGTGTGTTTTCAGACTGATTTCTGCTTGTTTAAACCCTCCTGTCATTTATTTCTACACCAGTTAAAATTCTCACATGAAAGGGCCAAAGCCTAATGAAATGTAATGAGAGGAAACTCTCACACTAGCAGCACATATATTAATGTATAATGTACGTATAGCCGAGGCGAGGACGTGTATTTCACAGTTTCTTATGCTTTTTACTTTGATTCTGTTAAATACGGTGTAAACTAGAAGTTAAAACCTGCACACTGACGTCGCCCACTTGCCTTTCACTGCTCGTACACACACTCAGCAGCCTCTCTCTCCCCCATAACACACACAGAGGATATACAACGTGTCTGTCAGCGGGGTGGCCATTCAGCGAGGAGGCCCCGACAAAACCGCCACTTAGCCTAGCGCTGGGCTGGCACAAAGGGCCCAGGTCAGGGGTCACTTGGAAGGCTGGAGCTCCCCACACCCTTTTCTCATGCTTTTTTTTTTTCTCTCTGTCTCCCTCGCTCTTCTTTGAATCTCCTGCCGCCTCCAACCCCCCCGCCCCCTCTCTTCCTCCTCCATCCTTCTCCCCTCTATTTTTTGCAGGTCTTCTGGGCCCATTGTTTGAACGGCCTCTTCCACTCCGTCATCCTCTTCTGGTTCCCCCTTAAAGCCTTCCAGCATGGTAAGTAGCTCCCAGAGACTCCGCCGCGGCCCTCGGTAGACCCGGTGGATGAAGAGGGAGGACAGTCAAACACACATACTTTGTCTTAATTAGTTCTCTCTCTTCAACCGCACGGTCATGAATTACAAACATGTGTGTGCTCCGGGAAAAGCGACACACACTCTAACAAGACCTGCTGAAATGCTTTTGCACACAGTTATTCACGCTTACTTCATTTTTTATAAACACACCACACAAACTTTCCCGGTGATTGTTCAGAGCAAACATGATGCTTTTTTATCCAAATAGACTATTATCAGTCAATCAATTTAATTTACAATAACTTTATTTATCCGTATAAGGTCAATTGTGCACATTAAGATGCAAGGTTTTCTGTGTGCGAGTGCAGAGAGAATGGGGATCTTGTGGCTTAAGTCTTGGCTGGCCAGAGCAGAGGACCACACAAGCTTGTGCCTGCTCTCCAAACAAAGGCGCCAAGCCCCTTCACTCTGACTGACAGGCTGTCAGCAAAGCCTCAGCGCACACAAGACATGTGACCAGCCGGAAGTAAAGGGAAAGGGAGCCTCTCTTTCTTTCTTTACTGGCAGTTGCACACTGCTGATACATTTTAGCCTCAGCCCAAGCCCACGTGGGCAGTTTGGAGCAATATGTCTGTTTAATTTGCAGTTAATTTCTGTTTTTATTAATTTAGGAAATTCTTCTGTTTTAGGAAAAGTGTTCTCAGTAGGCTGGATTCCGATTTAACGGCAGAATAAATAACCATTTTGTCAGAAAAACAGTCATGTTATTTCTATTTCAGCAGAACACTTAGTTTCTGACCCTGCAGTGTAAAGCAGTACTAACAGTAATTCTAAAATGACTCAAACTTGAGGAAATCCTTAAGAAATCTTAACTTTCGGGGTGTCCAATGTGTCTCGAATAAGCCGTGTTTTATGTTTTACTGACAGATTTTCTGAAGTTGTTGAAAAGAGGCCTCTAACTCGTCGTCTGCCAAGAACTGATTATTAAAAAGAGGCCAAAGATTAAAATGTGCTGTTTTTTTCTGTTTTTATTTTGTTTAATTTGCAGTTCATTTCTGTTTTATTAATTTAGGAAATTCTTCTGTTTAAGGAAAAGTGTTCTCAGTAGGTTGGATTCCGATTTAATGGCAGAATAAATATCCATTTTGTCAGAAAAACAGTCATGTTATTTCTATTTCAGCAGAACATTTAGTTTCTGACCATGATTAATGCGCACCGATTCAGCTTCTCGGTCTTACTGATGGCTTTTCATTGAAACACTCTTTCCTAATAGTTGCGATAGACAGAATTAACATTCCAGCCTCTCTCAAAGGGCAGTAATGGAAGCAGCACTTGACTGTGGTTTTCACTTCACGTTCCCATGTCCACTTTTCTATCCCGAGTCTCTAGCAGAGCGTTTTACAGCAAAGTTCACACTGAGATGTACTAAAAGTAATATCCTCCGTGCTGTCTGGTTGTTTACTCTTTGAATCACCTAATGGAAATCTGTATGAATCCATAGAGCTGAAAAGAGACAGCTTTGGCCCTAAAAGCTCCTGTTGTTGATTCCCTTCACAGATACTGTTTTTGGCAACGGAAGAACTCCAGACTATCTCCTCTTAGGCAACATGGTTTACACAGTAAGTGCACCAATCTTCTTGACAGCAGTGTTTCTGCTGTGTTAAACGGTTCAGGTGCCTGAGCCAAGTGTTATCCAATTTCTGTGAATAAACACCAGTTGGACTTCCTTTTCTTCTGCTTTTCATTTTGTCTCCCGATACAGTGTGTAAAACAAAAGAATATGTGTAATGCACTTCCTGTGACCAATTTTAGTATTGAAGAGGGACTTGGTGTTAATGTCATTGTGATTTGTGTCTCCCCAGTTTGTGGTCATCACAGTTTGTCTTAAAGCCGGCCTTGAGACCTCATCCTGGACCATGGTAGGTTGATGGCTCTATCCTCTCTCGTTAAGGTTCTTGTCAGTTTCCAGTTGCATAAAAGTAGACCTAGTCTTTGTCTTGAATATAACTTTCAAATTTACCTGTTGCATAAAGCTTCCCCATGAGTGACTAATGTAAGACTGACTTAGATAGCCTGTTGTGCAATGCATTATGGGTGAAATATGACATTTCACAGAAGAGAAAAAGTATGGGATAGAATAAAATAAAAGGTAAACAGCATAAATCGTTAGACGTTCAAATACAATTCAAGAATATAGTACAAGAATCCCAAAAAGTTATGGATAATTAGTTGAAATAGTTAGCTAAACGTTAGCTAAAAGTTCTGGAGAAACAGTTGAAATAGTTGACCTTCTAACAGATTGTTGCCATAGCAACAAAGCTCTTACCTCCTTCATTTTATATGACCACCGATACTTGTGACATATTTGACATCTTCTTCTTATCTCCAGGTCTCTTTATGGTTTGTTTCCCACTGAGCTTGTAACTGTAAACCCAGTGAAATGACACATACCATATGGTAACTCCTTCAAGTTGCTAGAAGCCACTCAGTTTGAACTTTTATGCCCAAATCATAAAAATGGCAACGAACAAAGACAGTATAATGTATGAAAAGTATGGCCCAAATGCAATTTAGTAAAGCTCAAATCTGCAGTAAACTAAGAGCTTAAACAATTTCTGTTTCCCTGCTGTCCTCTGATTGTTCACCAACAGTTCAGTCACATCGCCATCTGGGGAAGCATCGGCCTGTGGGTGGTGTTTTTCATTATCTACTCGTCCCTGTGGCCCCTCATCCCTCTGGCTCCCGACATGTCAGGAGAGGTAAGCGCACACATGCTAGTGTGTATTCACACACATGCTTACACACATCTACACACTCTCACAGCGACAACTTCCTGTGGTGCTAAAGAAACTGCTGATATAATCGTCTATCACTGACAGACCTGCAGTGACTCATAACTCATTTTCTGCTACAGACACATGCTGGTGGGAAATAACCGAGTTAAACTTGACACAGGTCTTTGTAAGGAGAGCCAGAGGGGTGTAGACTGTCAGACCTCTGGCTTGTGTTGCATAATGACTTAATTGGGCCAATTAGCCCAATGTTTGTGTTACATTGCCCTCCCTCGGCTCTGAGTATCCACAGGTGACATTGAAATAATGAAGCCGTCTGCAAGCTAAGCAAAGAGAGGCGAGGATGTATTTGGTATACACACTGATGTCCTGCAAATCTACCCAGCAATCACCAGGATCAGAAATTGAGTTTAAAATACATTTAAACATTCATTTAAATGTTTAAAAAGAACAAAATAAAAAAGGCCTCTAATTTTTTTTTACACTGTTTACTTGTTTGAGTTGTTGTTTACATGTGAATGGGACTACTGTCTCGCTGGGTCACCACAGGTGGTCAATGAGAGCCTATTAACCACAGGTGACATTTCCCAGTGCATTCTGGGGAGCATCTTTTCATTAGAGAACAAGAACACAGCAGGAGGCTATTCAAAGAGAAGGGCTGGCACCACACAGCATGCAGTGGGAGAATATCTGTCTATCTGGGGTTCTGTTTGTGTGTGTCCTGTTTGAGATAATGCTCCTGGCATTTGTGGATTCAGTGAACTTGTAACACAGTTCATTACGGAGCTACTCCATCGTTTTCGGGAGTTCATAAGTTTACACCAGTTCTGGCCATTAGTGGTCATATTGGATGGGAAACTCGAAATGTCAGACGTGAATGTGAGGTGATTTGGAAGAGACTTGTGGATATGCCTGAGCGGCAAGCTCGCTAGAAAGATCTTTAACTGGGACATTCTGCATGGATTAGTGAGGTGCAATCTTTTTTTTTTTTTTTCAAAACAATTTACAGTGTAATATTCACGATGTTCAATGCAAATTGATCCTTATGTAAAAGGGAGGACGGTCTGTTGATGTTTGGTACAAACCGAAATTAAGAACATATTGTCTCTGTTTAACTAAAGTAAAAATAGTAAAAGAATGTCTGTGTGCACAGTGATTATCAGGTACATTAGCATTAGCTATAGAAACAGACAGAAAAAGGCTTCTTTTGTTGTGATTTAAGTGAGATTGAAGATGGAGTGCTTTTTAAAAGACAAGCTCTGGCTCTGTCCAAAGGCAACAATATCTGCCTACCAGCACCTGGTGAAGTATAACGTGTCAATTAATATTGTTGCCTTTGGACAGAGCCACACTAGTTGTTTCCCCCTGTTTCAAGTCGCTAAGCTAAGCTACGCTAAGCTAAGATAACCAGCTGCTGGCTGTAGCTTCATATTTACCATAGAGCTCAACAGTGACAGACCACTTTTGGGACGGCTCCAGTTCCAGAAGTGAAATTCCCATTCATTCATATACTCCACTAATGTTTCAGAAATTCCTTATATAAGTTTTATTTTAATCATGGAACCAAGCCAATCGACTACAAAATAAATCGTGACCATACAATATTTGATTCGGAAGCAACAAAAAAATTGGAAAAACGGGAAAAAAAGGCAAAGGTACAAGACTGTGTACATAGTTATCTTAAGAGCGAAAGAAGTACTCATCCTATAAACCTGAGCGAATGGCGACTCGCCGCCTCTGGAAACTCCCGAAAAATGTTTTAACTAACTGTCGTCGATCAAAACGAAGACAGATTCAGCAACTGCATGCCTTATTTCTCGCCTCAAATGCTTCCATAAACATATTTTAGTGAACTATCTTCGTGATGTAAAGTTAGAAGAAAAGTTTCCAAACTGGGCACTTGTACGTGCATGACTACACACACACACACACACACACACACATAGCAGTGATGGGTATATTAGCTTCACTCTCTCCCCTGTCCGTGAAGCCTTGTGCTTTCATCCACGCCCTGCAGCACTTGACTGAAGACGGTAATGGTGTCCTGTGGGTAGTTGGTAACCTTACGCCCCTGCCCCAACTCAGGGATGCCAGCACATCATCAAACAGGGAGCGCATCTCTCCGAAACCCGAGAAGGCATCAGAGACCTTGTAGCCTCTGAGGATTATTCCCAACCCCGACGCAGCCTCACATATTTCACCACGGCCTCCTCGACGTGTACTTGAATCTTCAAATATTTCTTCACGCTCTCTCTCTCTCTCTGTCCTTCCATCTATTTTTCTTTTGCTCCTTCTCTTTTACTTTTTGCATCAGCTTTTTCCTCTTTGTTCTCTTTCTGTTCCCCCCCACCTCCCACCTTCCACCCTGCCAGTCGAAAACCTGCCTGAGGGCCAACAACATAACAGACACCAGAACTCCTTTCTCCTCCTGTTTCTGCTCTCACTCACTACCCGGCTCACCGCCTTTAACAGGAGACGTTAAGCAGCGCTCGGCTTCATGTGAACGCATTCATCAATGTCATGCTGAATATTCTTTGGACGATTGACAAGACAGGTGCGGGATCGCCTCCACAAAAAACACACTGAAGCAGGCCAGTATGCCTTTCACAGGTACCGGCTCATCCCGTTTGCTCCTCATAAAAGTCTGACACAGATATCAAAAGAAAATGTGAGATTATTCTGTTCAGGCTGTGTAATCTGCCACACTAAGCGGCTTAGCTTCACCTCAGGAGATGTCTCTCGTATAGGCTCTGTCACACTGACCTGCTGTCTGCTGACTTGCCTCTGCTATCAACACAGCTGTCTCCTGCTCACTTTATCCCTTCTCTCGCCTCGCTTCTCACACACACCTTTTTGCTATTTTCCAATTTCTGCTTCGAGCTGCAGCTCTCGCTCAGACTCGAGTATACTTGTCATCAGCACGTGGATTTTACACCCGGCGAGTGTGCAGATCAGATTCTTTCGGCAGTTTCTTCTCAGCGATAAGAAACACTTTTTCAGAAAGGAATCGTTTTACCAAGAAGTTTGTTGATGTGTAGCGTGCCAGGAATACACTCTGGGCTATCTCTGCCAGTCTGTGAGATATTGATGAGATTAAGAGCAGGAATGAAGACAATTTCTAGAGAAACGGATCAAATTATTAGTTTCTGTTTACAGGCACTTTGACAGAGTGGTTTATATTAAATGGCAGATTTATTTTCTTTAGCTACAGTTGAGTTATACAAGTTTAGCGTGTTTGTATGCCTCCGGACCGGTGACAGACGTTATTATGTTATATTATGTTTTCGGGTTGTCCGTCCGTCCTATTCTCGTGAAGGCGATATCTCAGGAACGCCTTTGAATTTCTTCAAATTTGGCACAAACATCCCCTTGGACTCAAGGATGAACTGATTCGATTTTGGTAGTCAGAGGTCAAAAGTCACTGTGACCTCACAAAACACATTTTTAGCCATAACTCAATAATGAATATGCTAATTATGACAATTTCACACAAATGTCTAACAGGATGAAATGATGAAGTGATGACATTTGGACAGACATGAATGCAAACTGTAACTTGACTGTTTGACGGAGACATAAATATATACATATATATATATAATACATACAAATATACAAACTGGCCATCACCGTGAACCTCCTTTCAAAATAGATCTCCTGTTTCTTAACTCATCCATCAGCCACTTTGTTGAAGGTCTCTTTTCTTTACACAAATTCTTTTTTCACGTTCGTCAACATTGCAAGAGGGGGCATGGCCTTGGCAGAGGTCTGCGCTCTCCGAGTGTCCTTCTGGTATTATTTTGAGTCGAGAATGAAAGAAGTGACAATTATTTATGAGAGCGTTGATAACATTTCGGAGCTTCAATTTGATATTTTCAGTTTGGTCGATTTATGTCAGTAAATTTGAGTGAAACACAGATTTCATTTATCTGAATAATTTGCTACATGAAACATGGATAAGTAAAGGGGGTAAATTGCAAAATTATTAGGTCCTCAGGTTCTGTATTTTGTCATGAAGTAACAAATTTAAAAAGCGTCATGCATCATTTACTGCTTTCGTATTGCACAAGTGTTTTAGTCCATGTTTTTGTGTGTGTGTGTGTGTGTTTTTATAACCCTCCAGGCAGGCACTTACTGTTTTGGAAACCAACTTAAAGAGAAACTTGAAACTTGCTTAAGACAAGTGATCCATCAAAGTTAAGATTAAGACATCTTTAGTTTTCAGTCTAGTTTGATTATTGTTGTTTGCAGTGTACCTGAAAGGGCAGATTGATTTGAAAACAAAATTCCCCAACACCGCAAAAACACTGCTAGTGATAGATTCTCTCCTCATAGTCTTTCAAATAATAGGTCTAAAAACTGGGCTCATGAATTATGACATTTTTTTAACCTTTTGCTAGCAGAACTATTCTTCTTCTAGGGAACAAAAAAGTTCCTGATATTTAACTTTTGAAAGACCCAGTGATGTGATTACTGACCCCTGCACATCTCTGCTGTTGACTTAGTCCCTCAGTGGTTCTTGTGTAATCCTGTCGATCCTCCTTTAAGACTCATCAGCGTATGGGAGGTTTTGTTAAACTCTTGTACGCAGATCTGCTCGTCCTCCCTTCGGCTAATAATTGATAAACACCACAACACATGGTTGGTGTAATAACTGACCGTGGGGTACAGTATCAGAGAGAAGAACAGTTTGAATCAACACTGTAAATCATGTGTGTGTAGTCGTGGCTGTAAGACTGCTGAGTTACAAGTGTTTATGTAGGAATTTCTTTTCTCTGTTTTCCTAGTCGACGTCTTGCTGTCTTTGTTGGGCGACACACAGAGAGCATGGAGTGGATGAAGGACCCAGCTGAGAGAGTCATTGTTTGATTTACACATTGACCTCTTTAGGGTGGTTATTGGCTGATTTGTCTCTGCTTATGACATAAGGGGAATTTATGGATTTGCCTTGTCAAAGCAAGGCTGCCTTTTATTTTCTTTCTTGGTCATTTTTTTTCTTTTCATGCTCTTTCTTTGACTGAGCATGCTCTTTTCTGTCTGGTTCTTCTATACTGGTCTGTGTTTGCTACCAATTTCTCCATGAGAAGTTTAAACTTTGTATTCACAAGAAAGTCTGTTGAGGATTGGAGCCCCATTCAGCCAAATGTTTAGTTTCATCTTTAATTTCCCTCCTCTCCTTGAAGCCGGCATGCTACAGTGCTGTCTGGTTAATCCAGCTGAATTCAGCCAATTGGATAATCAACATGGACCAAAGTAAAGTCTGAGACAGGATTCAACCAGTCTAACCTTTCTCCTCTCAGTATACCAAATAAAAAATGTTGTACAAAGAAGCTCTGTGCATTCAGGAAGCTAGTGTCTGAATATTAGCAGATCTGGGACGTTGTACAGCTGCTGGAGTTTCTTAAATCTTGTTTGCTGAATTCAGAGCATACTGTAGACTTGTTGGGTGAATAGTGAAGTAGTTGATTTACATTTACCGTTACAATGGCAGGCATTAACATAATTCAAACTGCTGAGACTACGGCTTTTCTCAAACATGATCAGCCAGCTGTCAGATTCTCCTGATCCAGGAAAAGGAAGCATAAAACACTTTGTCTGGTTTTCTGATGTCCTTTCATATATTTTCCAAAGTTTAAGGATATTTCAATGAAGTTGTTTCTTTGCTGTTCTGTTTTAAACATTTATTTGAAAAGAGCAGATTTTTTCCCCTAAGAAAGCCCTGTTTCATACTCACACAGGTGCTGTACCTTGAAACAGCAAAGTACAACTATAGTCTGGTGTGTTGGACACTGAGCAGCTTCACTAGAGCTGTTGGGGGTTAAGTAGCTTGGTCAACAGCATTTCTCAATTTCTCATTTTTATCCAGGAATTGAAAGGTTAACCTTTTAGTCAGAAATCCATCTCTCTTTGTTTTTTAAATATACATATATTTTTTAACTTTATTTGGTAGTTGACAGTGTAGAAATAGACAGGATAGATGGGAGTTGTATACAGAGGGCAACCTCCGGGTCTGAAAAAAGCCAATGCTGAAGTGCCTTAAACTTGCATTCTTTCTAACAGCCAGCAGGGGGTGACTCCTCTGGTTGCAAAAAGAAGTCTGATTGTATAGAAGTCTATGAGAAAATGACCCTACTACTCACTTGATTTATTACCTCAGTAAACATTATAAACATGAGTTTATGGTCTCAGTCGCTAGTTTCAAGTCTTCTTCAATACAGCATGATGTTCATTTAGTAAATTATGGTCCCATTTAGAGTCAAATAGACCATAAAGCAGGGGATGCTTTAGGGCGTGGCTACCTTGTGATTGACAGGTCGCTACCACGGCGTTGTCCGGTCTGGGAGTTGTCCGCATTTTCGTCTTAAAACTTTAATCCTTTCACAGTGTGTTTTCAGTTCATAAAAGTTAATTGTAACATTTTGGTCACCTAAAAATGTCTTATTCAGCGTTAGGATGCAAAAAAACAAGAAGGCGACAGCCAAAATGCCAAACTCAAGGCTTCAAAATAGCGGTCCACAAACCCATGGTTTGACGTCACGGTGACTACGTCCACTTCTTATATACAGTCTATTGTTCTATAGTATGTACCTTAACCATTAGGGTACCAGGACACCCACCTCTCTAACCTCTTCACCACCACATCATCCCCAAATACCGCCCACCATTTGGAAAGGAGTAGAAATACTAAGACACCTTCATCTTGCAGCAGTATATAAGGTAGCTGGCATTTTGCGTGTGCACGTATGATTGCTAGTCTGGGCTCTACTAGCCTGTCTAGCCGTGTGTCTAGTCTGTGTGTGTGTGTGTGTGTGGCCATGAGGGGGTCAGTGACCTATGAAAACACACCCCTCCACGCCAGCGGACACTACTGTCTGTCCAGCCAGACAAGTTTATTAGTTTGTCCTAAAAATACAGCCGCTCTCCTCGGACCTCTCTCACCCCGTCCAGCTCCCAGGGGCCTCCTGGTATGAGGCATCGCTCGCATCCACCAACAGTGCTGGCCCCACTCTGAGTCACGGAGCCTGTCCAGATGCCTGAAGACAAACATTTGTTGATTGCAATCGGTCCGATTTATTTGGATTTAGACGCATTGACGTCAAATTGAAGAACTAACAGTGAATTAATGCAGTTTAATTAGGTCTAGTTTTCATTACTGTCTCATGGTTTCTGTAGGTTATAATGAGTTACTGCATTTTTTAATTTTATGATAAACCGGAGATTTGAAGTCCTATACATACATCACTTGTGGCCCTGAGGTATGTACGGCGATATAAATATAGTTTATAGATTGATCTTGTGAAAGATGGTTTATTTTTTT
The DNA here is from genome assembly GCA_916701665.1 of Sebastiscus tertius. Lineage (NCBI taxonomy): Eukaryota > Metazoa > Chordata > Actinopteri > Perciformes > Sebastidae > Sebastiscus > Sebastiscus tertius. Next base: position 49,056 of record CAKAOH010041336.1, on the reverse strand, counting down.
AGCTCTTTTGACTTTGATTTAATATGCTGAGTATACATCCCTGGTTTATTTTCAAAAGACTCTCAAGACAGCTTAAACGCTCCCATTAAAATGCATGATACACTGGATGAAAACGAAAATAATTAAACTGACTGGCATGAAAAAACAGTAAATGTTTCCACCAGGGCTGCTTGATTTAAAAAAATTGACATGAAAATATCCCGTGCTTCGATGCAATTTTCCCTCATCTCGTACGCTTTCAGCCTCCCGGGCGACACAGAAAAGCTCTATTCATCCGAGACCCATCTCAAACTGTTGGAAAAAGACATTTTTGATTTCCTGTCATTTGGGATTTCCTCTTCCCCCAGTGTTTGGTCAGACATCAAAGTCAATTTGCAGGTAATAGCGAACAGATTAGCTAATTTGAGCAAACCTGAGCGCTTTGATAGTTTTGACACTGATCTGTGTGTGTGTGTGTGTGTGTGTGTGTGTGTGCATCCTAAGGGCCCTGCCTGTGTCACATTACAGGAAGGACACTGTCGAGGGGCCCCAGCAGTTTAAACAAGTGGCACATTACAATGCAAGGAGCGCGAGTTTGCGAGTTTTTCACTTGGACGTGTAATGACAGATAGTTTCAGTGCAGCGGGCCAAAGCAAACAGCGTTTCACCCCCCACAAGACGATCCGCCGTCTCTGCACCCAAAACAGCCTCCTGACACGGCCACCGCTTTGTGATTTTTAATTTAAATCATCACAGGCGGCTGTCTACTACTAATGAAGCATATTTTTCCTACAAATGACGGAGCACGAGGAGGAGAAGCGGCTTCTTTAAATGCCCGACTTGTTTGAGATCACATCCAAATGTGTTTTTCTTCCATCGAAGATAAATGAGTCTCAGTGAGGATCACGGCTGTCTCGTGTAGATTTATTTTACTCATGAGCTCAATGTGCGTTAAAAAATAAAACGTCAGCTCATTGTTTATAATACAGGGGATGTTGCGTGACAGCAAAGAAAACCATCTCTGTCTGTGAACTTTTATTCAACTTTGCTGACAATAAAAATGATATATAACCAACAAGAAAATTATCAAGAAAATCTTAATATTATAGCATTTTTGGGCGGAGGTGCATCTTTAACAGTCAACCTCCTACCTGACATAATGATTACAGAGGAGTAAAGTTGGCAACGTCTTTGGTTCCATATTTTATTTGAAAGTTTAGGGCTGCAACTAACAATTCTTTTCATTATTGATTAATCTGTAAATGAATCTCTTGATTGATCGTTTGATCTATAAATGTCAGATAACGGTGAACAAGACTGAGAGTCTACAGCCATGCTGGCGGCTCTGTGAGGCTGTACTGGGGCATAGTGGACCTACATGCTAACATCAGCATGCTAACATGCTTGCAATGACAATGCTAACTATGCTAATCATGCTGATGTTAACCACTAAACACAAAGTACAGCGGAGGCTGATGAGAATGTCATTAGTTTTGCAGGTATCTGGTGATAAATCAAAGTACTGGACACATTGTTATTACAATTAATTCTGGGGGTACATTAATGTCTGTCCTTTCATCTGAATCCAAAGTGATGGATCGATATTACCAATCTCTCTAGAGTCATGCTGCTAGCATAAAATGATCATATTATCCTAAAGCCGATGCTGGTGTCATTAAATTATTTGTTATTTTCCACTCAACACTTAAAGATATTCGGTTTATTTTCTTGTTGGACAGAGAAAAGCAGCAAATCCTCACTGAAACCAGACAATATTTCACATTTTTGCTTAAAAATGACCTACATAACTACTCAGCTTTCAAAATAGTTGCAGATTATTTTTCTGTCGCTTGATTTATGGATTAATCTTAAGTCAACAAAGACCCACGGGGGTCTTGTGGGTAATTTAACAACCCTTGGTTAAAGGGTTATGTGATGGCATTTGGTTATAGATGTTTTACATTTTCGTTTTTCGGAAAAGCTACAGTATTCAGAATTGTTATTCATTGCAATCACAAACAAAACACTAAACTAAGAGCAACAACTAACGATTATTTTCATTGTCGATTATTCTGTTGATTATCTTATATTATTTAATATAGCTATTTGGAAAATAGTGAGAAATGTTGATCATTGTTTCCCAAAGCCCAAGATGATGTCCTCAAATGTCTTTTTTTGACCACAACTCAAAGATATTCAGTTTACTGTCATAGAGGAGTAAAGAAACCAGAAAATATTCACATTTAAGAAGCTGGAATCAGAGAATTTTGACTTTTTTTCTTAAAACATTACTCAAACCAATTAATAGATTATCAAAATAGTTGGCGATTAATTTAATAGTTGGCATTTAATCAATTAATCGTTAAGAGTGCATTAATTAAAAGTGCAATGTGCATTAATTAAAATCCATGAACTTCACCAGTGAGTGTTTTTTTTAGATCTCTGCAATCCATCTAAAGCCACTGACAACAACTTGGCTAACTGGCTAATGGATTTTGGATAGTGTATTATGGAGTATTAAATCTAAATAATTACAGCTCTTACGCTCCATCAACACCCTCTTACACTGGGTGGCTGTTGTATCGAATGAATCATTAAAAGCACCTCCGATCACGGCCCTGTGTCTCCTGTGACGATATCGACAGCAGCTCTCAACACAGCAAACAGTTAATCTGTTTTCATGTGAAAGAGATACCGCTGTCTAAATACCTCACAGGTACTTCCTCCGCCCCGAAGGGCTGAGAGGTGGAGGAGATCCTTACAAAAACATGGTGTCATTTAGTCACGGAGGATTAACCCACTTTGAGCAAGTTTTTTGGTCCCATCTCCTCTTTATTTCCACAATATAACTGTTTGTTTTGAGCTGCCTTTGTCATGTATGTTTTTAATTATGTGGCACTACAGAGGATGATAATGGCTCTTCTTTATCAGGTGTTTCTTCTTTTAAAGAGCTCCTCTTTTCATGTGATCGGGTGTTGAACTCTGTATTGTCTACAGTGACCTGAGAGTAAGTGTCTATATGTGTGACAGGCGGGGATGATGTTCTGTTCGGGGGTCTTCTGGACTGGCCTGGTCTTCATCCCAATCACCTCGCTGGTCTTTGACGTGGCCTACAAAGTGTGAGTCTTCTCTGCGCTCTCTTCGCTCATCATCACTCCAATACACATCCGTACACACAGGAAATTCCTCCAGAATCTCTCCTATCTCCCGAAGAAATTCCTTTCCCCCAAAATTTTAGTTACGGACTTCCAAGGAGCTTTTCCATTCTGTGAATACTCCGTGGGAAATGTTGGTATCTGGTTGACATCATCCCACAGCAGATTCAACGTGTCAAGAGCAATTTGCAAAGCTAGAAGTTTTATTTCCTGATGTTTTTAAAGCAGTTTGAATTGGTCAACGGGGTATTTTAATGTCAGTCTATGAACGTTCTATCATGTTAAAGCATCTGTCACATTATGATTTTGTTTTTAAATATGGTTACAGGGTGAAGAAGGTGTGTTTCAAGACCCTGGTGGATGAGGTGCAGGAGCTCGAGGCTTTATCCAAAGACCCTGGAGCAGTGGTGCATGGAAAGAGGTACAGTTACACATCACTTCACCTGCTCTTATCTTTGTTCTAGGATTTTAGATTTATATTTTACATTTATTGATGTAATGTTCTGTCTCTAAGTGGACCAAAAAATGATTTTCCTTCTTAAATGGAACCTATAAGGTGAAATAATTAGACTAATGTAGTAACAGTTTCATTCAAATCATATTTTTCTAATAAATTATCAGTTTGGTATTTTTGTTTCCTGTTTGCTATGATGTACCGTGAGCGATGAACACATTCAAAGAGCAGCGTTAATCAAAGCTTACGCTGAAGACATCACCTCGTCCACATCTGGCTCGTCTGGCACTATCACGGCTACAGAGTTGATGCCTTTACCATCATTCTTTTGGTACACAAAAATCTATCAATAAAAAGCATATCTGACGAATTCTCAAGCTGAACTCGGAGGAAGAATCATCCGTGACCTTCCAAATCCCTCAAAATTTCACAAATACTCGCTGCCAACAGTATTCCTATGTGGAAGAGGGAAATCTTCAAATTGCTGCTAAATTGCCGTAGTTTGACTGTAATGTCAGTAATCATGTCATAAGAGTAGAGATCTCCCACTTTTTTTGTTTCCTCCTCCCAAATAGTTGAATGTCTCATTTTTAGAGCTCCTATATTAAAGCCGTATATTATAGCAGCGTATTAGTGCTGTGCTCTCTGGGGCCTGAGGCCTGCAGCAGGAACCAACATGGAGCACATCAGTGTGAGATCTCCTGCTGGCTGAAAATGATCCCAGAGCCTGGCCACTGTCCCGGACCCAGCAGGCCGCAGGCACACACACACCAAACACACACTTCCGTACAGAAACAAACACACAGATGCATGGAGGTTTTTGCATATATGCACGTAGGAGGACCCATAAATGTACATAAAGACATGCATAGAGGACTCGTGTACACACATTTATTGGCGTTACATGGACGTCTTCTGGCCAACATGCTGTTTCAAATATTTTCGCCCACACACTCTTTGTTCTTCGCCCTGCGTCTGCAGAGTTTTGTCTCCCTTACATGGTGTTTGTACCAGCAGGTAGAGCTGTTGGCAGGTCCATCCACTCTGGAGGTGCTTGGACACGGGCTTGATGTATGGCTCATTAAATCTACCTGCGGTGCTCAGCATGCTGCTAACACCCTTCCTGTTTCTCTGTGTGTGTGTGTGTAGTTTGACGGAGAGGGCCCAGCTCCTGAAGAACGTCTTCAAGAAGAGCACAGTCAGTTTGTACCGGTCTGACTCCATGCAGCAGAACCTGCTCCGTAAGTTACACAATATTTCTCTCTTTTTCTTTCTCTCTTACTTCCTGTTCTTACAAAATGCGCCTAAAGACGGAGGCGTCCGTCAACTCTTACCCCAATGAAGCAAAAAAAAAAGTTCATCCACGTTAAGATTTATCTGCTTCCAAATCTGTTCCCTCGTCAGGGGAGAGGATCGAGCGTCATTACTCTCCCTCTGACGCATGCTGTATCTCTAAAACCTTCGTCTCACCCTTCGTCCTGGGGAGGCAACGGCACTCTGCTCATCCCACCTCTCTTCATAAATACTCTGCGTTAACCAGATGCAGGAAACACACGTCAGTAACTGTGTCTGCCAGCAGCTCCACAGTTCCCTGACAGTTCTTAACCTTCACAAACTGCTCATAAGAACTGTTGGATGAGTTATTTTCACGGCGAGGTAGAGACGTGAATAACTACAGTTTGGATAGTGCTGGATATCAAATCTCACGTATAAGTGAGTAGTATAAAAAAAACTATGAAGTACTGAAAGTTGGCAGTGAAGAATTTGTCAGAATCTTGTTTTATTATTCTTTTATTACATTTTTCTTGATTTAAATCATTCATTTTTTGTATTATATTTTTTAAATATGTGTGATTTTCTTGTATGGTTGTTCAGGATAAGACAACATCAAACACTAAACATATTTAAGGCCCCATTCAGACAGGATTAATGTTACAGTTGGAGGTTGGCAATAAGATATTTTCCTTCCTCTCTTATAATAAAAGTAATTTTAGCCACTGGCAAATTACAGCAGCTGGTTCACAGACGGGCTTAGGGTTATTATTTTACCGGTAATTATTTAGCTTTAGTGATTAAATTAACAGACAGCTGCAAAATGTGTCAGTCTAAATGTTGGTCCGTCTCTGCACATACAGTAAGAAAGACTCACTTTCTACTACTGAGTGTATAGCAGGAATCAAAGCTTTCATATCAGCAGCAAAACTCAGGTGTTACATTGGAAGCTTTCCACTGACACTCAGAGCATGGGTTTGGTTTTCTGTTTGTTTTTCTCTGTTTTGTTCTGTCTTTTGTCTGATCAGTTTGTTTTTTGTTTGTCTCATAGGTGGGGATGAGACCGTTGTTGTGTGATACCTTTTATTTTTTCATTATTCAAACCTCACCCCGTTTTAATACTCCAGCCTTCTCTAGCTTCCCTGATAGACGCCTCTCTCCCTCTCTTCTTTTTCTATTGGTTGTTGACTTCCTGTCCTTCCCCTCGTGTGCCTCGTGTGTCCTGAGTTGAGCTCAGTAGAGCGAGATAAAGATGAAATGATGAAATGTTGCGCTGTTATTCCCCCTACAATGCACCCGTCTCAGCGGGGTCCTTTGAGCTTCCCCCGCTGGCCTCCAGGTAGTGACCGAGTCATTTGACACCTGAAGGTGAGTCAGGAGTCAAAGGTCAGAAAGGAACCCTGTAGGATAGTTTAGGTGGTAGATCACAGGGCTGCTGTTGGTTTTGGGGAGCTGTGATGACTTTTTAAAACTCCTTTAACTGTATTATTTGTATTATTTTCATCACATTCATTTTAGAGGAACAGTTTGACATTTTGGGAATATGCTTATTCAATGTCTTGCCGAGAGTAAGAAGATCGATACCGCTCTCATGTCTGTGCGCTAAATATGAAACTAGAGCCAAGCCCCAGTATGCTGCGAGATAAAAACAATTTTAACTTGTTTCTCTCGCTGCGACTCAGACTCAGAAACAGTTGCAACTTTGGTAACAGGTTCAAAATCTTTTTTGTCATGCAAGGTTTTGATGATTATAGAAATACCTTTAGAACAGAGGTTAAGTGTTAAACAACCTTCTGCCCTTTTCAGATATTGCCAGGTGAGAGAAATAGATGCTTATTTTAGCTCCGTTACTCAAATGCATTACCGTCCATCCATCCGTTATCTTCCGCTTATCCGGGGTTGTGCCGGGGTGCAGCAGGTTTAGCATGTATAGCATGTTTAGCAGGGTATTCCAGACGTCCCTCTCCCCAGCAACGTTCCATGGTGAGACAAGATGTATAATCTCTCCAGCTTGTTTTGGGTCTACCCGGGGGTTCCTCTTACCAGTTGACATGTTTATTTCTGCTGTAAAGTTGGGCATTTTAACATGGGGGTCTACGGGGATTGACTCGCTTTTGGAGCCAGCCTCAAGTGGCCATTTGAGGAACAGCAGTTTTTGGCACCTCCGCATTGGTTGCCGCTTGCTTGAATTAATTTTTGTTACCTTTGGACTGAGCCAGGTTAGCTGTTTCCAGTCTTTGTGCTAAGCTAAACTAACTGTCTGCTGGCTGTACCTTCATGTTTACCAGACAGGCAGGGGAGTGGTGTTGATCTTTTTTTGGCAAGAAAGCGAATAAACAGATTTCCCAAAATGTTGAACTATTGCTTTAAGTTGTATGTTTTTGTTAGTTGTTCATTCAGTTGTTTTAAGTGTGTTGTTACAAGTACTTTTTATTACATTTATCACTGATGTACATAGTTTTAACTTCTTCAACCCCTTTTTCAGATGGCTACGCCTTCTCTCAAGACGAGAACGGAGTGGTGTCTCAGTCTGAGGTCATCAGAGCGTACGACACCACCAAACAGAGGACCAACGAGTGGTGAGCCGCCGGCCCTCTGGTCGGCCAATCCGGAGCCACAACAGCCGTTTCTACTGGCGATATTTGAAGCTTAGCGGGGGGGGGGTGACGAGGTGCGAGCGTGTGCCTCCAGCACTGAGGGGATTTATAACGGACTGAGGAGAGTGTCTTTGAAAAAGGGAAGAAGAAGAAAAAAAACAAACAAGGAACAAAACAAATAGTGTTCACTATCAGCTGTAGTTGTGTGTCCAGCAGACATGATGAGCACTGTGCTTTCTTAGCAGTCTGTGGTCTGAAGTTCTTCACTGTTCTCGCTCAGTTTGTTGGAGTGAACGTCTCCTCTAAAATCATTTTAATTCAATTAAAACTCCTAAACACTGTTATTATTATTATTATAGAAGTTAAAACACTGGACGATGATTAGTTTTAGAGGATCTGAACTTGTGAAAGATTGCCAAAGAGCAGTCGTATATACAATCTTCCAAGTACTAGTGAATTCGGAAAAATGTTAAACCAAATGTAATCACACTCCTGAGTGTATTCCAGCACTAAACGGACCACTTCAGAGCAGACATTGTAATATTTACATTTTCTTTTTGCACTTAAGGAAGCATCTATTGTGTAAAGCCTTACATTTGCTCATGCCTTCGTCCTTTTAACATTTTTAGTTTCATTTTTAAAAAGTATGTAGATATCGTGCCTGGTTTTTATTTATTGTTTTTATTTTTTATTTCTTTAAAGAAGTTGCCTCCTGCAGCTCACCGTAGTCCTGTTTCCACCGTTTCTACAGCAGAAGCATTGCTCTCGACAGATAATTGCATTCCACACATCACTCCTGTCTCAACGATCACAACGGTGCCTATGTAGAACTTTTCCCTCATAGAAGAAAAAAGATAGCCAAGAATAGTTTAGCCAGCTAGCTTAGACCAGTGCTCCACACACACACACCTACTGAAGACACTGTCTCCCCACCACAGTATTGCACTCGTACAATGTGAAAACTACAGAGTGCCTTGTGGCACGTGTACACACTAAGATTTGTTCCTGCGGAGGCGGAGCGGGAGGCTCTCTGATGGTCGTGTTGGAGCTTAGAGCGGTGATAGTCCCTTAAAATGGAGATTTTTATCCTTCTAACATAAGTGCCATTAGCTTAAAGGGGGAGAGAAATATTAGCCAGGAAAACTCCACGACAATATCAAAACTACTTTGTCTCTATAGTTATTTTGTGGATTTGTATTTTTATATTGGAGATGTATGAATTTTGCATTGACTGGCTTTGTAATGAACTGTCTGTAACTTTTGTTTCTTCCTCTGATAAACTGGCAGGATAGAATAGATCGAATGAGGAGCTTTCTTAAATGTCTTGTTATTATTGATATTAATATTGTTACAGCTTGATTTATTTATAATTGACTACTTAATGTCTGTGTGATTGCTTTCTTCTCCCTATGGGAGATCTCTGACAGTGTGTGTGAGTGTGTTATTGCCTGCATGTGCATGTGCTGTATGTATGTGTGTATGTGTGTGTGTGCGTCACCTCTACTGTGGATAACTTCTATGTATGCATTGCATGTCTGTGTCCTCTATGTGAGACTGGGAGTCTCCTGGTGTGTTTCTGTGTGTGTGAATGTGAATGTGTGTGTATGTGTGTGTGTGTGTGGCTTGCTCCAGTTGTCCGTCTGCACGACTCCAGGTATAGCTATGGTGTACTGCTGTGTGCTGATGCATGGCCCGTATGGGGAAGCGTGAGTGTTATTAGTGTGCGGTATGACTGTGTGTATGTGTGTGTGTGGTCAAACTCTCGACCTCGACTGTGAGAGTTTCTGATGCTCAGCTCGCTTCGACAGGAGATGTTGCACAATGCACTTGATGTACCTTTTCCAGTAGTGGATATCTGGTATTATCTGGTTTCAGTATATGATTTCTCTTCTTGAGTGTAGATGTTTTTCTTCACGCAGCGTACCTCTGCTTTACGGGAAAGCTCTTTAGTGAGGATTAACGATAATTTTTCTCTGCTGGTCTTTTTAGTGTTAAAAAAAAAACTTAAATTGGTCGTCATCTTCGTCAAAAACGTTTCCAAACCGCTGAATGTGGATGTAGACTGTTGCTTTCTTTTTTTTCCAGAAAACATAAAAACACACACGTTGTCGTCTGTGAAAGTCGTGGGCTGCATGAATGGATAACACGAAATGTTTAACTGTACTACTTTGATTCTCCCTCGAGTGTTGATCACTTTACAAAAGAGAAAAAAACGCACCTTTAACTTTTACTTTTCAATATTTGTTTCTTCTTTTTTCCGTCATTTTGTTCGATGATTGTTCTGCATGTTGGGACTGCAAACTTATAAGTGTTGTCTTTTACTGCCATGAAGGACTACTGAAATAAACTTTACAATCCTGGAGGAACAATGTGAACATCGTTGCTTATTCTTCTGTGTGCATTTGCAAGGTTTGTGATCACTGTGTCGTCTTGTGTCGGTGTGTGGGGACAAACAGTACAGCGAGAACCTAAACAGGAAAAGGCAGGGAGGACATGACTGCCCTGAAGGGCACAAATTATATCAATAGAGTCCATATTTGTTATGATGGTGTGGAGTTAAGTCGACCTTCTTCTGTCTGTGATCGCAAAAAGAATCTCATCTGTCCATGTAGACGAGCATCCAGATTAATTCAAAGTAACATTTTATAGACCAAACAATAGATCGAGAAAAGAATTGTCAGATAAATCAATAATTAAAGAGGATCCATTATGCTTTTGTGCTTCATCCCTTTCCTTTAATGTGTTATATAGTTATTTGTGCAAAGTTACACAGTCCACGCCAAAGGGTGAAACACCGCTCCTGTACTGCCTGAAACGCCTTGATTTAAGTCCTGCCTTTTCTTCCGTAACGTGGTGATGTCACCAAGTAACACATTTGCATAACAGCTAGTTTGGCACACCCTCAAACAAAGCTAGTTAGAGTGGAGCTGGAGCAGAGTCCGAAGAGTTTGGTTCGGTTGAGTCGGTATGAGAAAAAGTAAAGCATTTTTTTAACATAAAAGCAGGTAAACTTGTTCTAGTAGAAACCGAAAAAAAATAAGTAGCAAACTATATGAAAAAATGCCGAACAAAATCAAAAACGTGGTTTGATTTCAGAAAAATCTTACAGATTACAACTTTAATGTGTTCTTGATCTCAAAACCACACAGATTGTGTTATGAGAGTAATATTTTCAGATGTTTAGGACCCAGAAAAATGTCTGAATTTCACTGAAATCTGAGACAGAATAAAGTAAAATCCTTCAGTGTGAGGGGTAATCAGGACTCTAACTTGGAAAAGAAACTGGAAACTTGTTTGAGGCCTGGCAAAGACAAGAGAGATTATACCTGTCCAAAAAGATTTAAGAAGCGTCTGCAAAACTTGTTCACAACTTGTATTTTCCTTTTTATAAGCAGAGCGAGGAATGTGAGAACTGATGTCCGAACCGACAGCTGTGATCATAAAAAAGACCTGAAGAAGTTCACACTGGAATCTGTCAAGTAAGTTGTATTTTGTGATGGACAGTGAACAGTCTGATGATAACAGCACAAACTTTAAGACTTGAACAGTTTGCAGGTTTCATGAGACGCCGATCGCCAAGTCTATTTCACAGTCAGATAACCGGAGAACAGAACGGTCTTTGTGAAGGTTTTGCTCTACCTGTTGGTGCAACCCAAACCTCTATTTCTGGGGCGAGTTGTTTTTAACACTGTGACCATGCCATGCTCATTGAACACTGACAATGACTGATCTCAGCGCTGCATTCCTGCTGTGAAGTCTGGCGCAAGAATGAGCGACAGGTAGTGAGCCGCTGTGCAGGCCCGACCGCTCCAGTTTCCTTTTTTGTCTGAGTGATGATGATGATGAGGCTTCTTTCAGAGAACAAAAAATATCATTTAACAGTCACATTTATCATCAGTGCACAGGAGGTACTGAGAGATTTTATTTGTTGTAAATTAGGGAATCAATATGACAGCCCTGCTCTGGGTATAATGCCTGTACAACATCTGATAAAAGTCCACATTTCCTCCAAAATAAAATGTCCTTTGTGTATCAGGTCCTCTCCTCTTTCAAAAGGTCCTTGCGATTGTCAAAAAAACACAATATTTCCCTGGTTTCCAACATGTATTTCTAATAACGTAACAATGCTCAGAGGGACAGTGTTGGTGCCGTCTGCCTGTGCAGTATTTCAGTTTTTTAAGGAAGGTGTGTGATATACTGGCAAGATTTTAGTCCTTATTTTGAGCTGTCACCTTGAAAAATAAGCCTGTATAAGCCTGTATAAGAATTTACCTTCCCCCAATAGTCCATTTTCCTGAGCAGACTTTGAACGCCTCATGATAGTAACTGAATGGCACCTCCATTAATGTTAGTAGCTCCGCTATTTAACCAAGCAGGACTGTGCTGCCCACCGGCTCCTAACAGGTAACGTTACTAACTCTCCTCCTGCTGATTTCACCACAGAGTTGTGGTTCACAGTGAAGCATTATCAGGGAAAAATAGGATGCGTCTCCTCAGGTTTGGTAGCGCCATGCTTTTGAGCGCTTTTTTTCTCTCCGCCTTGTCTCCGGTCAAACAAACTGAAACATGATACGGAGTGTGTATGCGTCATTGTGCATGCAACTGTCGGTAAGCATCAATAAGAGGAATCGATGGTCACGGAGGCATGAGATGCCAAAGAATCGGACAGCTACGGTTCTCTATTCCCATCACTAGCATTTTCCCTGCCTGCCAAAGTGGCGGGTGTCCTGATGAAGTCCAGGTCCAAGTCAAATCTTAAATCATCCAAGACAAGTCAAAGTCAAGTCTCAAATCATTCAAGATAAGTCAAAGTCAAGCCTCAAGTCTGTCAAAGCAGGTCAATCCAAAGTCCTTAAAGACAAGTCCAAGTCTAACTTCAGTTTCAATTAATTTGTGACGAATTCAAGTCAAGTCTTAAGTCATCCAAGTCAAAGTCCAAAGTCCAAAACAATAGAAGACAAAACAAAATCATTCCATATCAAATCTTAAATCATCCAAGAAAAGTCTAAATCAAAGTCCAAAACAGGTCCAAGTCAAGTCTCAAGTCAATCAGGATAAGTCTGAGTCAAATCTCAAGTCATTCGAGACGGGTCCCAGTTTAGTCTGAGTTCTTCGAAACAAGTCTACATCAAGTCTCAAGTCATTCCAATCTAGTCCATGATGAGTCCCAAGTCTGTCAAAGCAGGTCAATCCAAAGTCATTTAAAACAAGTGTAAGTCTAACTTAAGTTTCAATTCATTTGTGACGAGTCAAGTCTTAAGTCATCCAAGTCTGAAACAATAGAATGGTAATGGACTTGCATTTATATAGCTCCTTTCTAGTCTTGCGACCACTCAAAGCACTTTACACTACATGTCAGCATTCACCCATTCACACACACATTCATACACTGATGGCAGAGGCTGCACATGCAAGGTGCCAACCTGCCAAAGGATCTAATCTAAATACTCATTCACACACCGATGGCTCAGCCTTCGGGAGCAATCTAGGGTTCAGTATCTTGCACTTCGAAACTTGGACATGTGGACTGGAGGAGCTGGGGATCGAACCGCTGACCTCCAAATTGGTGGACGACCCGCTTTACCTCTGAGCCACAGCCAAAAACAAAACAAAACCATTCCAAGTCAATTCTTAAATCATCTAAGACAAGTCCATGTCAAAGTCCAAAACAAGTCCAAGTTAAATCTCTAGTCATTCGAGACAGGTCCCAGTCTAGTCTGAGATCTTCGAAACAAGTCTACGTCAAGTCTCAAGTCATTCGAGATTAGTCCATGATGAGTCTGTCAGAGCAGCACCCAAGTCAATTCTGAAATAGTTTTAGACAAATTCAAGTTAAATTTGAAGTTATTACAAACAAGGTCAAGTCAAGTCTCAAATCATTACGTTTATTTAAGACTCAGGTCAAGTAAAATCAAGTGAAGACAAGTGACACGTCTTTATAATTAAATTGCTGGTCAAGATGCAACTCTGCCAGGTTTGAGTGTTGACCATTAAAATGTACTTTCAAAGCTATGTTAGTACATAGCTGACACCAAGTCACATCGAGTCTTTAGAGTCAGGTCTCAAAGCAGTCAAGTCCATGCCAAGATTTAAGTCCTAATTTTGTCCAAGTCCAGGTCTCAAGACTACAACTCTGGGACACATGTACACGATAATCTGTTAGGACGCCTGTTCAGTTCCAGTTTCAGCAGCAGTAAATATAAATGTGGCTTTAAGGGGAAATGTTGCAGCGAGCTGTTCGGTCGTGTAATCTACACAAGAAATTCTCCTCATGCTCGTGCTGAAGAAACTCCTGTTGAAATATTGCTTTTCACAGTTGCCCAAAAAGTTGCTGCTGGGCATCAGCTGCCTCCAGACAGAGAAAAGAATAAGAAGTGGATGGATAAGAAGCCTAATAACTGCATCCGAGGGAAGAACATTTTCCTAAAATAAAGTCTACATCTTCTCTTCTTTTAAAGGCACGATAAGAGTTTAGTCTCTCTCTCTCTCTCTCTCTCTCTCTCTCTCTCTCTCTCTCTCTCTGTCGCTCCTTACAATAAGTAGCTTAAATTCAGTTTCCGGACCTTTCAGAATCGCACTGGAGAGTGACATAACACCCTGAGGGGTTTGTGTGTGTTTGAGTAAATCTGTGTGTAGGAAAAGTGTGTGCTTCAGTGTGTTGGAGTGCCAGCAGATCGTGGGAACATTGGTGGCTGCAGGGCAGATTGGCAGTGGGATGCTGGACAGATAATTTCTTAGTCATCATCTTAATGAAGACCACTGAGCTGTGAATCCACAGAGCCACCAGGCTTGTGCTGCCCGCTGCTGCCATTAACAAACTCAGTCAAATGAAAAATAGCACGTGTCGGAAATAAAAGACGCTTCTAGGAATTATTTCCTCCACTTTTCTCCCAGGTCTTCATTAGATATTGAACACTTTGAGAGTCAAAGACAATTAATTACTTCATTCCAAGCTCAACACACTTCTGCTGTCCTTGCATCCTAGAAAGCACAGATGTGGTGATTTGTTGGTCAAAATTAGGGCTGTCAATTGATTCAAATATTTAATCGCATGATTGTCCGTAGTTAACCGTGATTAATCACATATTTTTTATCTGTTCAAAATGTACCTTAAAAGGAGATTTGTCAAGTATTTAATACTCTTATTAACATGGGAGTGGGCAAATATGCTGCTTATGCAAATGTATGTATATATTTATTATTAGAAATCAATTAAAAACACAAAACAATGACAGATATTGTCCAGAAACCCTCACAGGCACTGCATTTGGTAAGGATGGCCCCTGATCGAGGTGAACGGCGTTACAACATTTTGCATCTTGGTGGCTCAGGTTACCGCAGTCTTGGAAAGGGAGGAGTGAGCAGAGGGGTACTCTGTTGGTTGCAATCTGCAACCTCACCACTAGATGCCACCAAATCCTGGCATGGGCATTAGGCATTATGTATTTTTATGTTCTCTTAAAAGCCTAACCAGGGACAAGGTCTGCAAATTAGCTACGACTAGAAGTCCTATATACATTGAATCGGTTGCACTTTGATTAAGTGTAACAATGCCTACATGTATTGTCCCTGTCAAATAAATGAATAAATAAATAAATCATGAACCAGGAAATATAAAGGGTGGCGAACGCCGCGTATGGAGGAGGTCAGGGTGGATCTGTGGGTAAAAAAATACCAGACTTTCGCACGGAGACCAGCGTTGGTGTCCCGTGTGAAACCAGAAGTCAACGTTGACTTATTTGTCACGTCACTTACGTACTCAAGTAACGCTACTTCCTGAGTTATTTTAAACCAAACCATCATCTTTTCCTTTGTTGCCTATAACCAAGTCGATCTTTTCCTAAGCCTAAGTAATTTTGTTGCCTAAATCTAACTAAGTAGTTTTGTTGCCTAAACCCAACCAAGTAGTTTTGTTGCCTAAACCTAAGGAAGTTGTTTTCTGGTGAAGATGAAAGACCGTATGCATGTAACAAGCATAAATTGACAGGTGTTGCTGGACATTCGTAGGAAAAGGAACGAAAAAGAAGGAATAACTTTTTCGTAAGGTATCGTACAAACCGTTCTTGAGAATGCGTGGTGTTGAGATAAGATGATTGTTGTGAAGGAGAATTGTCTTAGACTCAAATATTGCTCACAGACTGCTTCCACCAAAATTGACAGGACACCAGACAAAAAACAGCAACTTTAAAAAACATCTGCAAAGTTGGTAAAACAAATGAAAACAGTAGCAGTGAGAGCAGACACACCTAAAACAGATACAAAAACATTGCATATTGGCTGAAAATATTATTTACCAACAGTTTTAGCTTGTCATGTTAGCATGAGTGATGCAAGTGGGAATAAAACATCCAACCCACTTAGTTATTGCCTCGCTACATTAAGTTTGGCCATCCATATTAGTGCAGGGACTCTTGTTAAACCAGCTTGATTTACAGGTTTCATCTTAATCTCTAACTCCTCACCAAACAACCCCACAGTCTTAACATAACTTCATTTCACACAACATCCTTCAGGTTCGAAGCACAGCCGGCAGCGTCGTTCTGCTGACACGACAGTGAACGCATCACTGACCGCTCTCTGCATCCTCTCTGGCTGCGAGCTGAGCCCCTAACAGCGCTAACAACAACAACCCATAGCTCCCTTCTCCATCAGCTTTAGCCGGTTAGCATAGCCTGTTCCCCTGGTGAGAGGGAAATGAGCTACGCTACGCTTCAGAGGACTCCCCACCTCCAGGGACACGCACGCACGCGCACGCACACACACACACACGCACACAGCCCCGGGTGTCCCTGCTAGTAAACCTCAGATTAGCGGTTCTGGCTGAATTGGTTGGTTTGGTGGTGGTTGATGATGGTGAGTCTGCTCTGTGTTAGCAGATGCATGAAGTCCAACACACCTTCAGTAACATCTAGAACTTGATTTATACCACAGGGGGCGGTAAGTAAGAGTTTAATGCATGACTTTTACTTGTAACTGAGTATGTTTACATTGTTGTTAGGATGGTATATTGGCAAGAATCTGGCTATACGATACGTATCATGATACAGGGGTAAGGATTCAATATATTGTGATACTGTAAACAGATATATTGCGGTTTTTCAAAATTTCATCTTAGGAAAACTGTCATACTGTAAAGAACACACCAGAAATACAGCATTTTAGAATAGGCAAAAAAAAAAAAAAATTATACTGCATGCAAAAAACTGCATGGTTTTTGCCCCAAACTGCATGTGATTATCATAAAGTGGGCATATCTGTAAAGGGGAGATTTGTGGGTACCCATAGAACCCATTTTCATTCACATACAGTATCTTGAGGTCAGATCGCCATGCCAGTTTTTCCATGATTCCTTGGGTTTTTAGTTTCATATGATGCCAGTACCTTCACTCTAACTTTAAAACTGAGCCCGCTACAATCTCTGAAAAAATCTAATAGCGGCCGAGCCCGGCGAGCTGACGGATTTTTAAGAAGTTAATTTAAAATCTATACAGTGTTTTGGAGAATCGATACAGTATCGCACAACAGAACATTGCAATACTTATGTGTATCGCTATTTCCTTACACCCCTAATGACCCCAGGTTGGGAAGCACTGTTATAGACCATTATAACATGGCTGTGTTGAATACTCAATTCTGCGGTCTGTAATTTCTGTATAACAGAGCGTTGCTATGTATAGCAGACCGTTGCTATTATATTTGAAAACCACTTGCACAAATACCAGTATGGTTCTTGAATCAAACCCCTTCCAGTAAACATGTTAATCATCACATTCAGAGCAGCTCAGTGTTTCTGTGTGTGTTTATATGTGAGCTTTTTTAAAATGACAATGTGTGTTACCTGTATGTGAATGTGTGTATGTTTCCATTGCATTGTCTCTCAGGTATCTGTATGTCAACGCAGACACCAACAGATATTAAACTCTCTGAACCTTGAAACACAAACAGCAACACAATCTTTGTGAGAGTGTGTGAGTGTCCACCGCTTCTATCTTAAATGCTTTCAAGGCCAAAGCATCGAATCAGTAACATTTGAAATATTATTTTTGAAGCAGGAAGCAAATTGACATTTAGTTGCAAGTGTAAGGGTTTCTAATTTAAAGCACCTATAATTAAGTTGCAAGTGGTGTTAAAACAAATTTGCGTTAATGCGTTATTATCGCGTTAACTTTGACAGCCCTCGTATAAAGTAATTAAAATGATCTCCACCTTTACCAGCTTCAACATTACAGTGACAAATACATTCATGCATCAATAATCATAACCCAATAATATAATAGATATTATTCTGAAATGGGCCATTCTGCATAATGGGCACTTTTACTTTGGTACTTCAAGTATATATTCAATGCTTAATACTTTTGTACTTTTATTTTAATAAGATGTTGAATGCAGGACTTTTACTTGTAACAGAGTATTTCTACAATGTGGTATTACTACTTTTATAAAAAGATCTTCCACCACTTGCCCCGATGCTCAGTCTAAATAGGCTTTTCTTCAACAAATCTCCAAGTTAAATAAAAATAAAATGGCCACTAAATATGCGCTCAACCTCATCAGCTGGACCTTCTTCCTCTCCTTCAGCTGCTGAGCTATTAGACGGCTGGTTAGTTTTATCCAGTCAGGCAGAAATACCATCAAAAACTACACAGCAAACATAATGATGTCCTTTGGTTTAGCTCTTCCTGTGTGTGTGTGTGTGTGTGTGTGTGTGTGTGTGTGTGTGTGTGTCAGTTGGTCGGTCAGGTTCTGCCTGCAGGCGACCAACAGGAAGTGGGACAGGAGAGGAAAGAAAGGAGAGACAGAGGACGACAGAGAGAGAGAGAGAGAGAGAGAGAGAGAGAGAGAGAGTCTGTACTGATGAACTGAACACGCACCAACCCAGATCCTTCAGTCACAGTTCATCCTCATTTATTGCCTTAAATGTGAGACAGTGACATGGATGTAACTTGTGTGTGTGTGTGTGTGTTAATTACATTCAGATGTGGTCTCACAGAAAACAGAATTAATTGTGTGTTCAAAAAAGAAAACAGATGGTAATATTTTTAAATGAGTGTGTTGAGTAGTTGACTACTAAAACCACTAGTTGGCGCTGATATGATATGCTTTTAGCTAACGTGTAAAACACCAACGCCTGTTTATATAAACATAGTTTCCTTGACAGTCCCCTGTGCATACTGTGACCTTATTTATTACTTTTTTTCCAACACAGTCTCCCAGCTGCTTTCTTTTCTGCACTATTTAATCGCTGCAGTAAGCCGAACATAACTTGTAAAGCTACGGTTGATGTACCTTAAAGGTCCCATATCGTGTTCATTTTCAGGTTCATACTTGTATTTTGGATTTCTACTAGAACATATTTACATGCTGTAATGTTAAAAAAAACCTTTATTTTCCTCATACTGTCCGTCTAAATATACCTGTATTTACCCTCTGTCTGAAACACTCCGTTTTAGTGCATTTCAACGGAATTGCAACAGAATTGTGTTGCTAGGCAACAGTTTGGGTCCATGTTTACTTCCTGTCAGCTGATGTTATTTACATACACTGCAACAGGAAATAAATTGGGACACATTTAGAATGTTTACGTTTAAAACCATGTAATGATCTATATATTGTATATTTGTGACATCACAAATGGACAGAAATCCAAACGGCTTGTTTCAAACACACAATTTCTAAATACGGGCTGTGTGTATTTCTCCGTATATTGAGCGCTTTGATAGTTTAACAGTATTTATAAAGCACTTAAACCTGCTTTATAATATATAATATTATATAATACAAAAGACATGAAAATCTCACTTTTTACAATATGAGACCTTTAAAGGGAGATTATCTAGGGATGCACCGATACCGGATCGGATATCAGGCCGATACTGACTCAAACAGCTGGATCAGAGATCAGTGAAAATGGGGTAGATCTATTCAATTCAGTGCTATGTTTATATACTATCTACATTACATAGTGGAATTTGAATTCCCTTTTAAGTTTTGACCAATTTGTTGCTGCATTCAAAAATGTTTAAGTCAAGCCTGATGTTGCCTTACATATAAAAGAATGATCCCAGTCACTTCCACACATCGATGCATACAGATTATTAATTAAACACTGGTATCAGATCGGTCCCCGTCATCAGCCGATACCCAAAGCCCAGGTATCGCTATCGGTATCAGGACAGAAAAAGTTGGATGGGTGCATCCCTACTCTTATCAACATGGGAGTGGGAAAATATGCTGCTTTATTCAAATGTATGTATATATTTATTATTGGAAATCAATTAACAACACAAAACAACGACAAATATTGTCCAGAAACCCTCACAGGTACTGCGTTCAGCATAAAAAATATGCTCAAATCATAACATGGCAAACTGCAGCCCAGCAGACAAAAACAGCGTGTGTCAGTGTGCTGACTTGACTATGACTTTCCCCCAAACTGCATGTGATTATCATAAAGTGGACATGTCTGTAAAGTGGAGACTCGTGGGTACACATAGAACCCATTTTCATTCACATATCTTGAGGTCAAAGGTCAAGGGACCCCCTATTTAGCCTCCTTCGCGACAAGCTAGCATGACATGGTTGGTACCAATGGATTCTTTAGTTTCATATGATACCAGTATCTTCACTCTAGCTTTAAAACTGAGCCCGCTACAAGCTAAAAATAAAATCGCAAGTTGTGTTAATGTGTTAAATAAATTAGTGGCGTTAAAACAAATTTGCGTTATTATTGCATAAACTTTGACAGTTCTAGTTTTAATGTGAGGGTAGTGGTGAAGCTTTACTGTGAAATAGTGCCGAGAAGTTGGATGGTGCGTTGCCTCGGTATACCCTGAGGCGGACCTCACTATGCGGGACACACTAACATGATGTTCGGGGTATAGCTGCTTCATTATCTTCTCAAAATATGAAGCTGTAGGCTACAGAAAGCTTCTTGAAATCAAGAAGTGTCGACTTTACTTACTTTGAAAATTGTGTTGATGCTAAATAACTAAACTTAAAATCTACCAACTCGTATGTATGTTGTATCATGACAGCAGCAGAAATGACCTGGAGATGATAAAACTATTTAAATAAATAAAACAAAACCATTATTAACACTAACAGACACTAAAAGTTGTCCAACTATCAACAAAATTATAGCAGCGAGTCTCAACAAACTCTGCAGGCAGCAGGAATAATATCCACAGGCTAACAAGCTAACAGGCTAACATGGACTAACCCTGACTGGTACATGAGCTAATCTGGCGATCCGTGAAGCCCCCGAGCGGTCTCTTCAGTATTCTTCAGCGTACAGGCTGTTGTACAGGAAGTGTCGAGGGCGGCGAGTCTGTACGAGAGCTGGTATCAGCAGCAGCAGTTGAGTCAGGTCGAGTATACGAGCTTACTTCTACTACTGCTATAGTTCTTCATGTGTAAAGGCTGAGCGACAAACCTGTTTTTTTTAAAAGTTACTTAACCCTCTGGGACCCACAATAGACCCATTTTTGTCTTCTTTAGGGGGCTACAGGGGGTATTTAGGGGGAGATAGCAGGTCAGCAGTAGATGTCACATAGAAGTGGTGTACATCATCTGAAAGCTGGGAACCTGAAGATTAATTTGAGATGCAACTCAGCACTGTGTGTCAATTTCCTCTAGTCATAATTCAGAAAACATTAATTAATTAATGATCTAAAATTAATTGTAAGAGTGTATAAGAGTTTAAAACATTATGATGGAAGTATATGACGTCCATCCTAATGCTCTATTATGTCTCATAAGTTTTTTACCACTCGAGATTTGATAAAAATGATCACTAATCCCTTCAAAATACCACATTAAGACACAGAGACCTTGAGGAACACCATAGAAAAAGCCATGCTGTGATTTGGGATCAAAAACTTTTGACATTTGGAGATTTCTGCAAGAATTGCATTTTTCTGTGATTGGATGGCGAGCACTTCTGTTGTGTAAACTGCTCAGAAACCCACTTATTGTCAATCTAGCTAGGAAAGCCATTCATCCTCTGAATGCTCTAGGTCTCTAGTTTGATCCATCCATCCTCTGAATGCTTTAGGTCTCTAGTTTGTGGCTGTAAAGTTTCATGAGGCTGTGATTATCCTAGAGGTCACCACAGGTCAATTTATACAGGGAGGTCAAGTTTCAAAAAATGGTCTCACTATAGTGAAATGGCTCTTATGGGACTAACATCATCACACATGAATACAGTTGAGCTCATTGGATCCACAAGAGTCTCAATTTGACAGTGATACCCAATTTATGTAATTCAAGACTGTTTATGGATCCCAGTATGCAGAAATATTCAAATACACCATTTTAGAATAGGCAGAAATAACACATTTATACTGCATTCAAACAACTGCATGTGATTATCATAAAGTGGTCATGTCTGTAATGGGGAGACTTGTGGGTACCCATAGAACCCATTTTCATTCACATATCTTGAGGTCAGAGGTCAAGGGACCCCTTTGAAAATGTCTATGCCAGTTTTTCTTGAGCCATAATTAATATTAAAAGCAGGTATGAGGTTCAGAAATGGCTCACGTCTTGCACAGTTATGTCTCAGCGAAATAGTACAAAGTTAAGATTCGGATTTGATGAAATGCTACTGAATTCCATCTCTCATAAAATGATGTGCGTGGTTAAACTGAAACAGTTCAGCAGAGTTCAGGAACATTTCAACTCCGGTTTCAACAAAAATTCCGAAAGATGAATACGAGCGAACTGAAGTGAGTCGAAGTGAACTTGAGTGAGCCGAAACAGATCTGAACTGCTCTTCGCAGCAGCATCCAGCCTGTGATAATAATTGCTGCTATTCAGCAGCAGCCTGATGCTTCGCTCCAGAGGAGCATAAAGGCTGGTCGCCCCCCCGGGAGGGCCTCGGCCATGAAAGAGCCAAAGAAAGAAAAAAAAAGACAGTCCCACTCTCTCTCCCTTTTCAGAAAAAACTCAACATAGATTTAATGCGTCAACATGGAGCCTGCAATTACAGAAGCAATCCATCAGGCAGGCAGCAAGACAGGAGTGAGTGCAGTTATGATTCAGAGCTTTCAACACAAGTAGCTGCAGACACGAAAGAAAGGGAAAACTTAACATCCAATAGAACTATAAAATCTAAAGGATAATGACTGGGCTGGGTATCGTTTGAAACATTACAATGTCAGTACTAATACCAGTATCCTTAAAGTGATAACGGTACCAATAGAGTACCTTGTTCCATACCCGTCATGTGAATGGAAGCTGTGTGTCCCACTGGCTAGCTCCCAGAGCTGTTCATGCCCTCCGCTCCCCAACTCAAAGCTGCTCCACTCGTCAGTTTCGTCTGATTGCTGCTAGACCGCCCCGTTGATACATGTGCATGCATTAATTGTGTGGGAGAGAAAACATTTTGTGACTGCAGTGAAAATGTAGTTTTTGAAAGGCTAAACACCAACAGGTATGGATTGAAGCAGCATATTTCATTAGATAAAAACATATTGTGAATTTTGGAAATAATTACAATATCTTTTTTCAAAAACTTTTTAGTTGTGGACTGAGGACTGACTGAGACAATTACATAGAGGGCTATATACAGTATGTGGCTGAACTGATGGCTGTAAAATTTAGATTGAATGGACCCAGTAGTAGTAGTTTTTCGTTGGAGCAGCTGGCTAGGCATTACACATTGCACCTTTAAGTTTTAACAGCTGAAAAGTGATTTGTTGATTATTGATCGTAGTGACAGAGACAAAAAATATTCTTTTTTGTTTTTTTAAATAGGACTGTTCTTACAGTCTTTTGATAAAGGATAATTTGTTTTGCTTTTGCTCTTTATTAGCCTTTTTATATAATTATATTAAATTATATTTATTAAATACAATCCTTATTTCTGTTATCATATTTTGTGACTGGTTTGTGTGGTAGTTTTTTTTTACTGTTTAAAAAAGGGAAAATTCACCACCTTTTATCTGGATGTCTAATCAGTGCTGATGGTAAATGTAGTCCACTGAGGAAATAATTATATATAATGCTATAAAAATTGACTGAGAAAACTGAACTCTCCTGCTGTGCCTACATGTACCAGGATGCACTGCACGCGAGCGGCGAGTTTGCTACGTTACACAAGCTTTCATTTAGTCTGATTAACAAAACAAACTCACAAATATGTCAACAAAGGAAATATTCATACACCCAAATAGAAAAATAAAACCATGAACCTTCTGAGTTCAAGCTTTTCTCTTACACCGAAATAAGAATAGCTTAAATGTCTGGTTAACTCATCAACACACTACATTCAAACTGGACAGAAACAAAATAAAACTCACCAAACACGTCTTAGCTCGTGTTTTCACCGTTCAAACGATCAGCTACTCGAAAATAACATCCTTAATTCACAGAGTAAGATGTGAAAATGCCATTTTCGCTGTTGGAAATGTAATTAGTTTGTAATACAAGTGAAGAGAACTCAGATAATTAGAGCTAAGGTATTATTTTCCCTAACATTTTGTCATGTACTTTTATTTCAAGATCTGAAAGGTCTTTAGAGGCCTTTCATGTGTTGAATTAGTAATAAGTAAATAGTAATTGTCTTTATAGGATGTTATTCAGTCATTCTGTAAGACGAAGGCCCTGAAGTGAAACACATTAGTTGAATAAAGAGATATACGATTAAGTCACTTGTTATTGCTGAATTACTTTGCACAGAAAACAAATTTTAAAGCTGTTTTTTTTACTCTGTGCGACCTCTGACCTCCTCACGTCTGGTTGCTCGTTAAATATGCTGATCTGGGACCTGATGTTTTTTTTCATTCTCCTGTCACTCTCACTGTCAGCCTGGATCACAGCGTTGGCTAAGTGACTAAAATGCAAATGTAATTACTACCTCAGTCGTCTGCAGATTTTTCCACATCAGCTCCAGTTTGTGGGAGGAGAAGGAGCAGCCGCAGTGCAGCAGACACAAACTTCAACCCTCAAGTCAAAACTGACGTCTGTGTTTCAATAAATATAGAAAACCATTAAGACGCTGCTGTTTTCATTAAACAAGCTCCTCGTTCCCTTTTGCTTTCAGCTGTTTACACATTTTGATTTCAAAGGACAAAAGGGAAGTTTACAGAAGATTTAATAAAAACAGCTAATTTCGTCACAAATTTCTCATTTCCTCCTTCCTGTTTTTAAATGTTTTCACACTGTAGGCACCAACAAAAGAGAGACATTTCACCCATAATCAGTGGTTTTACAATAAACCACAATGCCTAACATACAGATTTGCTGATCACAACTTGCTCTTTTTTGGCCTGCACACAGTTAACAAATGACTGATGATGATATGATGATAACCCAAGACCTCGCGCCTACATTACCCACAATGCAACTGGGCTTGCTGATAGTTGGGTGGTAGTCATAGTCTGTATACAAGAAGTAGACGTAGACACCGAGACGTCACCTACTGGTTTGAGGACTGCCGTTTTGAAGCCTCGAGTTTGGCATTTTGGCCATCGCCATCTTGGGTTTTTTTGCAACCAGAAGTGACACAAGAGGATGGAGTTAAGTACAAAAGAACAGTGAATAAGACAACCAGATGGTTATGAATCGCTTTCATTAACTGAAAACACACTGTGAAAGGGTTAAGGTTCTAAAACGCAAACACGGACAACTCCCAGATCAGATAACGTCATGGTAGCTACCTGTCAATCACAAGGTAGCCAGGCCCTAAAGCATTTGGTTTATTTGACTCTGAATGGGACCATAATTTACTAAATGAACATCATGTTGTATTGAAGAAGACTTGAAACTAGCGATTGAGACCATAAACTCATGATTACAATGTTTACTGAGGTAATAAATCAAGTGAGAAGTAGGCTCATTGTCTCATAGACAATCAGACTTCTTTTTGCAAACAGAGGAGTCGCCCCCTGCTGGATGTTATAAAGAATGCAGGTTTAAGGCGCTTCCGCATTGGCTTCACTTTTCAGACCCGGAGGTTGCTGCCTGGTGGAAGCTTGTGGTTGTGTTATGCTAGTAGCGGCTAATGTATCCTGGAGCCTCTAGCCTGCAGCAGAGATTTTTAAACTAGTCTTCAACCGATGCTGACTCACTTGAGGACATTTATCAGACCTCACACAGCTCCCTCTGGTGACATTAAAGACTTTGTACTACTTTTAAAACATGTGCAGAAGAACTCCTCAACACCTACAAACAGGTTTCTGTGAGAATTATACAATATACTTGACTTCTACAAGTACAAGTACTTACATTTGGGTACTCGCCGATACCGAGTACCGATACGAGTACTTCTCTGTGCCAAAAGACCCTCGTTAACAGCCAGCTGGAGGGTGTGAGCAACACACGACAGGCTGGGGAGTCCCGCATACGAGACGGTGTGCCGCAACCGGCTCTAGGTCGGCTTGGGAAGGCTCGTGGCGAAGGTGCTTCCCGGGGCCATGGCCAAAGCGTCACCGGGGGGGACTGTTCTTAATGCGCCCGAGCCGTGTCGTCCCCCCAGGGCGGGGCTCAGCCCACATAAAAGGTGCCAGGGGTCTGCGGCGATGTCGGCAACCCACCCGACGCGTCTTGAAACACGAACCAAGGATTCCAACGCGCGCGCCGGCTGAGGTGGGATCCCGGCCCCTGTGGGGTCGGGCGCACCACCGGCCCGTCTCGCCCGTACCGTCGAGGAGGTGGAGCGTGAGCGCTTGCGATAACACCCGAAAGATGGTGACGGGAGGTTAACACCACGCTGCCGTAAAGTGGTATCGGTGCCGTTGTATTGGAGCCGTTTTGCGAGTATTAGCACAGTATCGGACACGATACCCGATACCCGGTATCGGTGCATTCCTAACTCAGATATATGAGATTAGAGGAGTTAAAGAACCAGTTACTATTTTCGGATAGAAGTTTGGAAGTAATGGCCAGAACTCCTCTCCATCCATTTGGAGTGTAATAGTGTGTTGGCAGATTTCCACTGTAACAGCACCGGCTGCGGTGCCAGTAGTGATGAAAAGGCCAATGCATCAGACTGGGCCAGTGACAGTGACATTTCCTGCAGCCAGCACTAACCCAAATACTGCTCTCACTGGGTCTGTTCATACTGGTCTTTATTACTGAAGAACAGATGCATGTCTGAAAGATGGCACATAGGTTTAAAAGTCTAAAATATGTCACAAGGGAAGGGCTTCATGTTGGTGAACATCGTGTTGAAGGAAGGTTTATTTTTTTATTATGTACCTGCCAGGGTCTGAAATTAACACCTGCACCTCAAATGAGGGTAGATTTACTGTTCAGGTATGCACACCCTGGCTGGTAAATGTTTGTACCAGAATAGCCATGTGATAAAAAAAACTATGCTGAGAGTCTCTACTGCATTTTGGGTGTAATTTACGGGCGTGCTGATTCTGTCCTCTGCTGTCTGTGTTAGACACACACACACTACCAGATGTGTTTTTAGGCCACGAAATTGACCGTCTTGAGCGCTCCTTGTTTCGCGGCACTATTTACTGTACGGGTCAACAGCTAATCATTAAGCTAGCTAATCACATTACTATATATTAATTAAAAAACAATCTATAATATAACGATTTATAGTCTATGACTTTCATATCGCCATACTTGATGACCGTTTCATAAAAGCAATAGCTCACTTCAGACCGTGGGATGTTGTGATTATATCACAGCTGATATATTCACAACAATAACAGTCATGGGTGGACATTTTTCTACTTTTAATATTTTAATTCCGTTTTCCTGATTATACGTTTACTGAAGTAACATTTTCAATGCAGGACTTTTACTTGTAGCAGAGTATTTTTACAGTGAGGTATTAGTACTTTTTCTTAAATACAGGATCTTAATACTTCCTCTCTTGTGTACATAAACAGAGATTTATGCACAATAGTCAAAGTTCCGACTCTAAATTGCCCGTAAGTGTGAATGGTTGTCAGCCCTGTGATAGTCTGGCGACCTGTCCAGGGTGTACCCCGCCTTTGCCCCAATGTCGGCTGGGATCGGCTCCAGCCCCCCCGCGAAGAGGATAAGCGGTTACAGATAATAGATGGATGGATGGATGGATGGATAGACAAAGTTGCTGTAGGAAGCTTTCAAGGCAAATAATCAGCTTAAATCACAATTTGAATTCCTCTTCATGCTACAGGAATTGTCTTTTTGAGCAGAAACATTTGCATAAAGGTCAAAAGCATCGCAGTGACATAGAGGCGACCCACCATACATGCAGCATATTTAACTGTTGTATCGGCTGTGAACCTGCAGTCAGCTGTGAGCTATGATCATTTGGCCCAAACACAAATCTAACACTCTTATCAGAGGGCATGGCCCGGCTGAGGCAGCATCCAGCTTTTCAATTAGTGTGACACACATACACACACTACACGCATACACACACTACACACACACACAGTACCACAGGCTGCAGCTGACTGGCCTCCTGCGTAAACTGTCCAAACACGCCTGCTGCTCTGATGACTCATAGGCTGTTTAGTGTCGGTGAATACACCAGGTGTGTGTGTGTGTTTGTGTGTGTTTTTGTGTGTGTGTTTGTGTGTGTGTGTGTGTGTGTGTGTGTGTGTGTGTGTGTGTGTGTGTGTGTGTGTGTGTGTGTGTGCGTGACCATGTTGGGATGAATGAGAGACCTCGCTGAATCATCTTCCTCCTCCACTCGCTCTAATTTGCTCTCATCAACAGAGAAAATCCCTTCTGCTGCTTCTCCAGAATCATTAGCTCAAAATATTAAAGCAAACATTTGGAGAAAATTCACTCCATGTCCAGAAATGCAGCAGATATCAAAACACAATCAATGTGGCCCTGTCTCATAAAGATGATGCTCAGAAACAATTAATATGCAACAGCAAATACGTTTTGGAAGAAACTTAATGAACTTAAAGCTGAAGTAGGTGAGATTGGAGCAAATATGATTCAAAAAAGTTATTTTTATAAAACGGTTGCTATATCGTGACAGTAGTACATGAAACAGGTAACCTGAAAAAATCATGTGTCTCTGTGTCCTCCGGTGCTCCTAACGGCATCTGCAACATTTCACAGACCGGAGGAAAACAAGCAGTAAGAGCTGATCTGAGGTCTGTTGTCTATGAGAGCCAGCTGTCAGTCACTCGCGAACTCCGACCAAACGGTCAAACTATGCAGCGCTGATCAAATATGAATCAATATTCTGTTACGTTAATGCCTATTTCTCTCCTCAAATGTTTTCAGAATCATCTTGTAGTGTACTGTTTAGCTGTAAAATGAGAAAGTTTGTGACGCAGCCGCCATTGAAAAATCTGTGGAAGGAACGCCAAGTTCTGGTCACATGACTGGAGCACAGCCAATAGGAACGCTCTCTCAATGAAAGATTTCCTAAAGCCTGAAAACAGAGCCATGAGGAGGTGCAGAAGTCTAGTTATCTCTCAGAACAATTGAATTAAAATATGCTGAAAGGTTATTATGGGATTTTTGCCCAGTGATGCCAAAAATATACTGCCTACTGCCGCTTTAATGACAGTTCTCTTTATGTATAAATGTTAATTTTTATGAGGGGTTTGTTTTGTGCTGTACAATGGTGCAACCAGACTGACAACTGAAAGGGCAGAAAGAGACAAAGATCCCTCTGAACAACAGTTCAATGTGAGGGACACCATTCACTGTGAAACAGACTCTCCATTATTCGCCAGATAATCCCAGATTAAAGGTTTTGGGTGTTTGTGAACTGGTTTGACAGATTCTGAACAAATGTTGACTTGGCTCGTGCACATCCACAGACTGTGTTCTGGGCTTTAAAAAAAAAAGGGGTTTCCCAGGATTTCATAGCAATTGTTTGGATATATGGCTTCTCTTTGTCTGTATTATTTTCTTCTCTTTGTGCAGTTCTGTTAAGTGTGTGATCATGTCTTTACTGAAAACCATAACATCACTGTGGTGAGCTATTGCAGACCTTTTCTCCTCTGAACTCTCCTCTTATGGTAAATGGTAAATGATGGATGTGCATTTATATAGCGCTTTTCTAGTCTTCCGACCACTCAAAGTGCTTTACACTACATGTCAACATTCAGCCATTCACACACACATTCACACACCGATGGCAGAGGCTGCTAAGGTGCCAACTTTGCCCATCAGGATCTAATCTAAATACTCATTCACACACCGATGTCTCAGCCTTCAGGAGCAATTTGGGGTTAAGTGTCTTGCTCAAGGACAAATTGACATGTGACCCGGAGCAGCCGGACTAACTTATTTAGTTCAGGTGAGAATGACGACATTCATCACCTAAAAAATGCATCTGGCTCCTCTAACAAGATCACTGCTGTGCAGCTCATTAGGAGTTCATCTCAGGGCTCATTGTTTTATTAGATTCAGAAACATTATATTACTCAGCAGTTATTATATCATGTGTTATTATAAACAGACTGTGGTGTGTCATCAGCTGAAATAAGAAATGCATTTCATCTTTGTTGTGTTTACTGCCTTTAGCCTGTTTAACCTCTTTGTGTCATGCTGCCTTCAAGTCTGTAGGACATCTCAGAACAAGGAGTAGAAAATGCATGAATGCGGCAACAAAGAGGGAAATACGATATGTGTCCTAAATTGTAGCTCATATGTTATTATTTTCATGAGCGAAAGTCTCAGTAAAGTTTAATGACTTAATGTACAAGTTGCATAACAAGTTGGATAATTAGTTGTTGTTGTTTTTTTCCAAATGTAATCGTATGTTTTTCTATGTAGGCTATTAAAACACATTTCATATCACATAAAAATGTGGGTTTTTTTTAGATATTTAGCGTGTGACAGGTAAGACATCGCATGGGAAATAATCAATTTCACATGTACAGTTATCACGTGTTAAATTACAAAAATTATTAATAAGGGTTTTTTTTAATCTTACACCTCTAGAGTTAAGTTTTGGTTAGGTTTAGACAATTGAGACTAGGTAATAGTTAAGCTTAATTTGGTAAAGAAACTTCCTTCCTAAGAGCTTTTCAGCGCTTCATCACAACACATTAATTTCACGAACACACAAGGTCGTTTTTCAGGAAAACGCAAATGTAGTTTGAAAACAACTGTTTAAAACAACTGGTGTCCTGAGTTTATCTGATGTAGTGTGGCATATTTACACACTGGAGAGGACTCACTAATGTGAGTCTTTTACATGTTGTGTGACAGACGAGGTTCTCCCCTAGGCTCATGGGGGAAAAGACAAATAGGCTACCCTCGTCTGCTCCGGAGTTTTTTCTGCACCGCTGCTGGGTGAACTGCAACAAGCACTGCCAGCTGGTCTGAATGGGAAAATTTTAAATATCAATATTTCCTCATTACATAAATCCACTTACTCACATACCAGCGATGTCAGACCTTAAAAATCCCCACAAGGAAATCATCCCCCAAAACCTAAAAAAGCTGTTTGCTGGCACAGTAAATAACTATTTCTGTTTAGATATCAGCTTCTGTCAAACCAAAATGTGTGGGAGAGATAAACACCGCCAGCATTTTCGAAAAAACATCTGAACCCGAAAGACAAAGAGACAAAACTCCCAGTTGAGTAAGAGAAGTGGACAAGTCGCCCCAAGACAGAATCTAACGGTTATGAGAGTAGGAAGGTGAAACAGTCATGACTGAAGCTATCATTCAGTAGAGATCATCCTTAAGGTCAAGTCAACTATGTTGTTGTATAAAATGTTTACCAGTTTTCTTCTTACAGCCCATCTAACCACAAATATGAAAATGTTTCTCAGTTAATTATTTGCAAAGCACAAGGGTTTATTTCAATCAATTTCTGATACTGTTAGTAAATATAAAACCTGCAACTATATCAACTAATGATTCATTTTATTTTGAGTTTATTTAATCAGTTTGGTCTACAAAATTAAAACGTAATGACTAATGCCGACCACAAATGATGTTTGTTTTTATTTGACAACTAGAATGGCACTCGGAGAGCACAGACCTCCGCCAAGCTGCCCGAGTACGATTGCCCCCCCCCCCCGTCAGCTTGCGCCATCAAAGTTAAACTCACCTAAACCGTCATCGTTACTCTTTCCAACAATCGTTTAATGTGAAAAAAACACTGAATCTACAGTTGTCCCCCCATCCCCCACCCCCCCGCTCTCACTCTGAAGGAAAGAGGCGGGGTCATGCATCATCAGTTACACTGCGCATGTGTTATACCCAGAGGTCTTAATGTTCTGGCTGATCTGAATCCTTAAAAAAATTTCTGAATCCGACCATGATCCGGATCATCACCAAAATCGAATGATTGTTCATTGTGCCACACCCAACCCCTCCAACATATTTCATTCAAATCCATCACGGACTTTTGCAATAATCCTGCTAACAGACAAAGAAACAAAGAAACAAACCAACGCCGGTGAAAACATAACCCCCTTCCTAGGCCTTCGGCCTTGGCGGAGGTAATAATGAATGTCTTTGGATTCGTTTTAGGTGTTAATGTGACTGTGATTTGTTATTGTAGATTTACATTCTGTAAGATATCTTATTAATTTTTTCTCCATCTTTAATGGCAGCAGAAGCCTTCTGCGCCTGCTGAAAGAGCTCATCGCAATTTTTTTTGTAGAGGGAGCCAGGGCGATGCTAACTTCCTGGTTGGCCTACAAAAATATGTCATCTCTGGAGCACTTCATACTTCCATTTGTATATCAATTACTCACCGTGTGTTACCTTGACTTCTTGAAGAAAACTTTGTTTTTCTCGCATGCTCACGGTGAGCGAGGAATCCGATAACGACCGAAAACGGAGTAAATCTTTAATGAATTGAAGTAAATGGGGACCACCTTTAAAGGGACTGTTTGTAAGAATCAGAAATGCTTCTGAACAGCGACACCTGTGGCCGTTAAGTCAACAAAAGTCAGCGTCCTGTTGCTCGCGCTTGTGCTCGCTCTACGTAGACATGAACGAGCTTCGCTCAAAACAGTGAGGCGACACACGTCAGCTAAAACCACAATATCACTCTATATTTCAGCTGCTTGGCAGTAATGTTAGCTGACCAGACGAAGGTCTCTCCATGAATCAATGCTGATCCTAGTGTTTGCATTTCCTGCTTCAGCCTCCCGACCGCGGCCGGAGGGAACAGGGGAGACATCGGAGTTTTGGTCGGAGACGATAACGTTTCTCGCTGCGGAGCCCCGTCACTTCACAAGACACGGGAAACCTCTGTTGGTCTGGAGGAGCTGCAGCAGTTTTTTCTGCACAAACGTCCACTGTACATTCACTAGATATTCTCAGAGCTAAACTAACTCTTCTGCAGTGTGTAGTGAGCGCGCATGAACGTGAGGTGGAGTGAGCTGAGTGAAGGCAGGCAGAGGAGCAGAGTACAGCAGAGACTCCGGTCCTGGAGACCAAAGCTACAGTCTCCCCCGCGTCCTATGACCGCGGCCAACACTGTTTAACAGACGGGCTTCACTAGATAGAACTTTGTGGTTTCGGTGCTTCCGTGTAGATTGTGTTGGAGTCTGAGTCTGAACAGCGTAGCCACACACGAACGTGCATATGCGAGCGCGCATGGGACACTGACCCGGGTGATTTATACGTGTAAGAAGTTGCAAACAGTCCCTTTAACAACAGCAAAACTATATTAAAAAAATAATTTACAAACTCTCACACAACTCGTATAATAGTAGTCTAGTGTAATAATAGTATAATACAAGTCTCATTTATCCAGTTGTTTGCTCACTACTTCCCAAACACGTTACGTTACCTCGTCTCATGCGTCCCACCGCAAGTTGGGGAATATCTCGCGAGATGGTAAAGGTAAGGAATCTCGAATAGTCACAGTTAGAATAGGTCGTCGGGCAGCAAGTCTCGCGAGAGTGTTTGCAGCTCTCGGATCGGATCAGATTTCGCTTCTAGACACGTCCATGAAACAGAAGTGGCGGAAGTGGCCTGCATATCCTCTGCTAATGTTAGTGCTAATATTATTGCTAATATTCATATGAAGTGACTTTTCCAGAATCCAGGTGTTGCAGGTGTTGTCTTACCTGATGATGTCATCGTTGTGTCCCAGGTAGAACCTCTGGCTGTGCTCTCTGGTGTTGTAAACCACGCCGACCCCGGCCACGAAGTATACCACCTCCTTCCCGGCGGTGTAGTACAGGTTATTCCGGCACTGGTGGCCCCGGTACCCGTACACCCAGTCCAGTCTGAGCCGGCAGCCCGGGGCGCTCCGGTCCGACATCCTCGCTCATCTGACGGACACCGTGTCCGCCCTGCTGCTGCTGCTGGTTCACTCCTGCTGCTGCTTCTTCTTCTTCTTCTGGTTTAAGATCCTCCAGAAAACAATAGTAGAGATTTATTATCGATAAACTGATATCGACAAAAAAAAAAAATAGTTTTCATTTGTTTTTAAAGTTGATTTTCTTGGATTCTGATCCTTTTTGCTTATTCTAGGTAGCTACAAAATTCAATAAGTTACAAAAGTGGACATTACAAGATATCCTATATATGCAAATATTATATCAAATTATATATTTATAGTTAATTTTCTTTTCTCTATTCTTTATAATGAGTCTGTGGCAGTAAATAGTGAGTTTACAGTGACTGTGATACACAGAAACATACTAGTTCTTGTGGTATTTTAGAGTTATTTCAGTACTTACGAGTCATTTTCCATCTCTGATCATATTTCTGTAGCATGTCCATAGTTCCTCATCCAGCAGCAGGTGAATTAGATAGCTCAGAATAACAGACGGCTCGGAGCTTCTTTACTCTCTACCAGCCATCATCATCATCTTCATCATCTTCATCGTCAGGGCTGCTGCTGAATGAACTCTCTGTTATAGTCCTGCAGAGACTTTCCGATGCACTTAATAGTATTTGTATCTCCTGTGGTTTCAGTGTAATCTCCTTTAATATTCCTAAAGGGACTAACAGTGCGTGTTTTTATTGCACTATAAATTGTAAGCAGTGACTTTATAACGATCCCATCGTGCCTTATTATATTTAATAGCTACAATTAAGAATGAGACGAACTTTATTGTGTTTATAATGGCAGTTTTACTTTCATCAAGTAGCGCGCTCTGAGCCTCATTCATAATTTCTGCCTCAGCCTGGAATATTGTCCACAGTCTACAGACACACTGCAGATGATTTTATTTTACTTTTCCAAAAGGAAATAAAAGAATGGAAATTGGAAAAATATTCTAACGCGTTTGGGAAGATCTGTCCCCAAAACAACAACAGCAACAAAAACAGCACAATTGATGGAGGATTGTGCTCCTGGAGAATATAATCCGTCCTCACACTAATCCTCGCCCTCGGTACCAGCCATGGGTGTGTTTTCCTCCTGTATCCTGTATCCTCCTCCTGTGTTCACATCAGCCCTCCGCTGGAAGAACGCGCACCGCGGAAGCTGGACAAAGTGCCGCTGGAGGTAAAACGTGCGGCGGCTCACAAACCCATTCACAAATCTGTGCGTGAGTACAAATCAACCGGAGTCAGGAGGATTGACAGGGTGTGTAATAATCCCCGAATCTCAGAAATAAAAGAAGCGGATTATTTCCACTGTGAAATGACCGGCCAGTTCCGGAGAGAGCCGAGGAGAGAAAGACAGGATGAGAGAGAGACAGAGAGAGAGAGACAAAAACAAGTGTGTTTAATCCCGCAGATGATCCAACTTCAGCGTGCAGAGGAGGAGAGCAGCCCGGGGTTCACACCGCAGCAGCCCGGCCGGAGGACCGGAGAGGAGAGTCCTGATTCCCGGAGAGAGGAGAGCATC
Source organism: Sebastiscus tertius (assembly GCA_916701665.1). Taxonomy (NCBI): domain Eukaryota; kingdom Metazoa; phylum Chordata; class Actinopteri; order Perciformes; family Sebastidae; genus Sebastiscus; species Sebastiscus tertius. Next base: position 13,893 of record CAKAOH010041336.1, on the reverse strand, counting down.
CTCCCGCTGCAGCGGAGTCCCTCCACCCACAGACAGACAGATGGACAGACAGGGAGGCAGGCAAACAGGTGAGCAGACAGACGGGCTCAGCTGTTCAGTAAACCAGTAGGACCTCAGACGCCTATAGAGACCCTCCCTGACCAGAGAGTCTCATCACTGTGATGTTTTCTCGCTCGTTTTCGGACTGACAAGCACAAGCATCAAGTTCACACAGAGCAGAAGATTAGATCGCGTTTCCGGTGCGTAAATTTAAAAAAATAAAAGAGCCCTTAGATTATTAGTTTTTCCTCACCTGCTCAAATTTGAAATCTATGTAGAATGCTTCCTAATTGTAAACACTGAGACATATTGAACATAAACCTAAATCCTTAGGAATCGCTAACTAATATTATTTCTTAATGTAAGGATAACCTATTTAAAATCAATTCTCTTGATACAGACCTGATACTTTATGTTAGTTAATGTTTAGCTTGCATCTTTGCCATAAAGCACTGAACTTTATTTGACTGATGCTCAATTTGTGCATCTTAGGAAGTTTTCAAACAAAATGACTAGGGCTGTCAAAGTTAACGCAATAATAACACGTTAACGCAAATTAGAGTGAAGATGCCGGCGTCGTATGAACATAGAAAACCTAAAGAATCCATAGTTACCAACCATGTCATAGCTGGTCATGAAGGAGGTTAACTAACGCTTCAAATGTACGCTGAATTTTGGCGAGGAAAAACTGGCATGGCCATTTTCAAAGGGGTCCCTTGACCTCTTACCTCAAGATATGTGAATGAAAATGGGTTCTATGGGTACCCACAAGTCTCCTTCCCCTTTACAGACATGCCAACTTTATTGCCTGTTGGGCTGCAGTTTGCCATGTTATGATTTGAGCATATCTTTTTATGCTAAAAACAGTACTTGTGAGGGTTTCTGGACAATATGTGTCATTGTTTTGTGTTGTTAATTGATTTCCAGTAATAAATATATACATACATTTGCATAATACAGCATATTTGTCGACTCCCATGTTGATAAGAATGATAAATACTCCCTTTAAGGTACATTTTCAACAGATAAAAAATGTGCAATTAATTTGAGATTAATCACAATTAAATATTTAAATCGATTGACAGCCCTAAAAAGGCCTAAACATTTGTTGGTTCCATATTATACATTATAGTCAATACATATGTTTTGGTTTAGAACTGTTGGTTGAAGAAAACATAAATCAATAATAATAATTTTTAGTTGCAGCCCTATCCAAAGAAAATGTCAAGTCATTTTCAAAGTTAACGTGAAATAATTCACTTCGAAGAAAACCGAGCGTTTGATTTTGCAACTCACACACTGGTGAGTTTTTACAAATGAAGTCTGCAGATTCAAACAGAAGGTCGGTGGTTCGATCCCCGGCTCCTCTGCTCACATGTCAATTTGTCCTTGAGCAAGACACTTAACCCCAAATTGCTCCCGAAGGCTGAGCCAGCGGTGTGTGAATGAGTATCTAGATTAGATCCTGATGGGCAAAGTTGGCACCTTAGCAGCCTCTGCCATCAGTGTATGAATGTGTGTGTGAATGGCTGAATGCTGACATGTAGTGTGAAGTGCTTTGGGTGGTTGGAAGACTACAAAGGAGCTATATAAATGCAAGTCAATTTAGAACTTACTTCCATCTCTGAACTTGGAGCTTGAGGGGGGAAACTCCCTGCTGCGAGGACATTTCCATCTTATGATACTTTATACCTCTACTCCCTTACATTACAAACATTACAAAAGTAAATATTCTACACTTTACTACAGGACAGCTTCACTTACTGGTTACTTTACATATTAAGATTTTACATTAAAACACATGAAATGATTATAAAATACAATACAAAACCCCCTTACAAAATGACGTTGTCTAATTGGAGACCCCTGTCATGTTTCAGATGTCTCTGAGTAATTGTCAGTTCCACCAAAGACAAGTTTCTCCCCCTTCTTTTGGTGCTTTTATTTTAGTAAAGGTTTTGAGTAGCCTACTTCTTCCACCACTGCAGCCCATGTTAGTTTCTCCACACACTGAAACATTGTATAAAACGTTTAATTTGAGCTCATCATTGATCTGATTGTAACATGGTACCAGCCAGCTGTAAAATTCTGGATTTAAATTTGAAGGTCACATTTCTACACTTCCGGTGTTATTGTGGTGACTTGTGAAGCGCTTGTCGCAGCTCGGACTCGGGAGGTAACCATGACGCACGGAGAGAAAACACCCGGCTCCGCTGGAGAGCACGCACGGCCGCAAAGACTGATGGGACTTTGTGTTTTTTCCCCTGATCATCATCATTCATGTGAGGAATAAAAAAACTACTAATACCAGCAGCAGCGACGGAGGAGCTGTCCGTGGTGCTCAACGGGGAGAGGAGGAGAGAAAGTTACAATTTTAGTTATATAAAACATTTAATTAGGTATTTTTATTAAAATGCAACATGAATATACACAGAAAAATTATAAATTATAAATAAAATACAAGAAAATGTAAGAAAATAAAAGAATTAAAGGAGCAAACAAATCAAAATAAAATGAACAAAAATTGTTTATGAATGAAGCAAATGAAACCATTAAAGCAATGAAAACGTGTTAGGGAAAAAACATGTTTAATGTTAATACCAAAGTATTTATAAAAGTTTGAATTATAGTTGTTATAGTTACAGTTGTAGCTATGGGCCACATATCCTCAGGTATGGAAGACAGAACCTGCCAAAATAATAATAAAAAAATGAATAAATAAATAAATGACTCAATAAATAAATATGTCAAAAATGTAGCAAGAATGTAGCAAGAAAAATAGAAAAATAAATGTAGCCATTAATTAATTGATAAAATGTAACTAAATCCTACCATGGAGAGAACGGGCTGCGGGGCGCATTCCCTGGAGGTTCCCACTCTTAACGTCCTAAACCTCGGGGAGGAGACTGTTCACCTTCAGATGGTTGATCTGCACACCTGTACTGGTACGAGGCAGCGGATGTTGTAATTCCACCGTTTGGCCACTACAAACATTTGCTTCAAAGCCGGGTTTCTAATGAAGAAAAGAAAAGAATACAGAAATATAAAAGTTTGGGGAAATAAATATAGGGTGACATGCAAAGAGAAAATAGTGCAGAAATAAATAAAGAAATGCATAAATACATAAATAAATAAATACACACATTTATAAATAAATATAGTATAAATAAAAACAATTAATGCAAAAAATAAATAAATATAAATGACAAAATAAATAAATAAAAAATAAATGCAAAAATAAATAAATATAAATGACAAAATAAATAAATAAAAAATAAATGCAAAAATAAATAAAATTAAACTAAACAAACAAAACATATGAAATTACAAAAGAGGAATTTATTTCTGGTTTAATCTCAGCGACATCAGAAAGTGTTAAGACTATCAGAGGATTCGGGCAGTGATGAGCAGACAATCACAAAGTGACAGACGGCTGAAAACCCTAAATCAACATTATCTTTTATGACCTACACTGCATATGTGATGTGTTTCTACTCTGTAGCACTGGGGGGCTGAAGTGGAAACTGATCCCTGCAGAGGATCAGATGAGTTTCATTATAATGGACCACCAGTGAATGATTGTGTGGGCTGATTTGGAATCTTTTGTTTTTATGTTTACCTCAGATGTAATAATCATACCCAACAGAGCTGTACATAAACTTGTAAGACTCAGCGAGTGGGTGGATTCAATAACTCCTGAACAACACAATAAGACAAGCTCCCATCTGACCGTCTCGACAGAAACTGAACTTTATAAACCACTTGTGGACTGTGGGGTGTTCCTATTATTTTGTCCACTCCCTGTATCCACTGTAAAATGTGCAGAAGGTATGCTTTTTTACATAAACAGAGTAAAATGTTTGTCTCTGACATGATCATGATCACTTTTAAACACATTTTGTACTGTATGCTTTGTCACATGCTAGTTCAGTAGCACTTTCAACATATGTCTTGTAAACAAAATACAGTACATGTCATAAATAAAACACATACTACATATAGTACTTTACTACAGCATAAGATAATAAAGATGGACATGCAGAAGTTTTAAATGCAGACTTTTATTAAATAATAATATTAAATATATTTTATACTGTGGTGTTTGTATTTTTACTTCAATATATAATCTAAATACTTCTATTGTACTGTTTAGACTGTGTATGTGATGTAATGGTGTGTTTGGGTGTTTGTCATTTGTGTGTGCATATTTTATATGGAAACTGTCAAGGGACAATCTGGGGGCTTTTTTGCATGCACACACACACGCGCACACACAGTCTAATTATAAAAGATAAAAGCTGTGTTTACCTCTGAGCTCCATGACAACACACACACACAGCAGTCTGCAGATGGAAACAGCTGCTGCAGCCAAACAGAAAAAGGTGACACCGTGCTGTCAAATAACGTAGTGTAGTAATATCACAGAGGTATCAAGTAAAAAAAAAAAAAAGTAAAGCACAAGTACCTCTAGGTACCCTCCATGTCTAGTTTTGACTCTAGGGACAGTAAGCAGACCTGAACCAGACCAGCACAGAGGTCTGGACGCTTCACAGCAGATCAGAAATGTTACTGGATGTGGTGTTGCTACTTTTATTTGAGGAAAGGGTCAGAATACTTCTTCCACCACTTGTCATCAAACCACTTACAGTAAGAGGTTTCCTCTTTTCCTGCTTTGTTAAGAGCTGGGCGGCAGCTTTTGACTAAGCTGAGAACAAGCAATTCATTTGGTTGACATCTTAATAAGGAGAAAAGTCTAAACGAGAAGAGGTGAAGGCATCTCACCCTGTTGAGTGTGACAGAAACCTTCAGCCAGTTTTCCGGACATAAGATCAATTGGTCGAAGAGCGAGGTCCTTCCAATATCCAACCCAAACTCCCCTCCCTCTGGATCATATCTACCTTTCAAGATTAAATAAAAAATGAAATATCTGGGAGTTGTTACTGATGGGGAATTGGGAAATCTTGAAAAACTGAATTATACACCGTTGATGGAGAAAATTAGCAAAGATCTGACTAAGTGTAGTACTCTGTCTATTTCACTCATAGGGAGAGTTAATGCCATTAAGATGAATGTTATGCCCAGGCTCATGTACCTGTTTCAGTCCATACCAGTTGGACTCCACAAATCATTTTTTAGAAAATACAACTCCTTGGTTAGTACATTTTTATGGAATAATAAAGTCCCGAGAATAAAGAGAAGCACCTTGGCATTGCCTTTTAAAAAGGGCGGGTTGGGACTACCGGACCCGGAACTATGTTTCTGGGCCGCCCAGATAAGGCCCCTATGTTACTGGATTAATAGGGAACACTGCCCAGCATGGACCCAAATTGAAAGGCATATTTTTAAGATACAAGACCTATCCTATATCCCTTACGGTTTTACGTCAAAAAATATTAAGGCACTTACAGCTAACTCCCTTCTTAGCCACTCAGTGAAGATTTGGGAAGATATTCATAAATACTTGAAGCATCCAATTTCCATCTCTCCCAAGACACCCATTGCACTTAATAACACTCTACCCCTGCCTTAAGAGACCATTCTTTTAGACTGTGGCTGCAGAAGGGTATCAAAAAAATAGAGGATTTATACCAAGGGGACACATTGATGTCTTTTGAAGACTTGAGAGAACGTTATCAGATTCTAGCCACACAACTATTCAGGTTTCTTCAGATACGACACTTTATACAATCTAAGCAGGGAGGCTCTCTGGATAGGCCCAACTATTCCCCATTGGAGTCTCTATTGCTCAAGGAAAATCTGAACAAACATATATCACAAATATACAGTTTACTATCTGTGTATTCTAATGCTAACACAATGGCACTAAAACAGAAATGGGAGAGGGATCTGTAGATCTAGATCACAGAAGAACTCTGAAGTGATATTAATGAGCAATCACAGAGAATCTACATTAGTACCAGTTATAAACTCTGTAGTTATAAATTTATACACAGAGCATATCTTACGCCTGAGAGACTATGTCGTTTTAAAATGGACTCATCGCCTCTCTGCCCCCGCTGCAAACTGGAAACTGGTACGTTGGTACACATGGTGTGGTCCTGTGTTGAGCTTGAACTGGTGGCTGGAGATTGGTGACATTCTTGGAAAAGTCCTATCAAGGAAAATATCTCTTTCCCCTGTGATTACTATGTTGGGGGACCTGACTTCCCTCCCAGAGGATAAGGAATAGATGCCAATAGATGTATCACATCAAAGTGGAATCATGAGGATCCCCTTAATATTACTCAGTGGATTAATGAAGTAAATTCATGTGCTCCCTTGGAAAAAAATAACATATGCTATAAGAGGTAGCCCACAGCTTTTCTATAGGATATGGGATCCATGGATCACTTATATAGAATCTTCTTAACCTTTCTAGAGTATTTACTTAATTATTAATTATTATTTTCTATGTGCTGTTTTTTTTAACTAATTAATTAATTAATTAATTTAAGGTTTCTATCTTACCATCGTGAACTATACTACTGTAGTACTTATTACCTTTAATTCTAACTAACTAATGAAATTATTTAAAAACTACTTTTATGTTATTTTTTCTGTAACTTTACCTCTAAGGGTGTGAATAAGGCTTGACCTGTCTCTGTGTGAGAGTGGGAGGTAATGTGTATGTGTGTATTTACTTATGTACATATTAAATGTTAAACATAATATATAATTTTTTTTGTATTATGGCATCGGGATTATGTTTTGTTATGCTATGTTTGGAAAAAAAAGGAATAAAAAGAATTTTCCAAAAAAAATATCTCAGAATTGGATTGGTTAAATAGTAAAAATGGTTTGTGCCAGAAGCCAAAAACATCTGAAGAATAACATTTGGTGTACTGGAGAAGAGTTGTGTGACCTGTGAAGAAAGTTTAACTTAAAGATTTCTTTTTTTTTTTTTTTTTTTTAATTTTTGTGGAGCACAAACTACATACTGCACCTCCACTATCTGCCATCTACTGGTCATGTTGCACCATCTTGAGGCCAAAACACAAAAATACACTGAACTGCAAACAGATCGAAGTTATTTAAAACTGCAGTGGGTAGAAATAGAGCAAATCTGATTAGAAAAAGGTATTTTTATAAAACGGTCACTATGTCCTGACAGTAGTGGGTAATCTGAAGAGAATCATGTTCCTCTGTGTCCTCCGGTGCTCCTAACGGCATCTGCAGGATTTCACAGACCGGAGGAAAACAACTGATTAGAGCTAAGCTGGAGCCTTGCCATCTCTGAGCAGCTGTCAATCACTTGCAAACTCCGATCAAACGGTCAAACATATTTCTCTCCTCAGATGTTCTCAGAATCATCTTGTAGTGTACTGTTCAGCAGTAAAATGAGAAAGTTTGTGACCTGGCAGCCATGTTGACATCTGCTGAGGAAATACCAAGCACTGCCCACCAGCCAGAGCAGACAAACAGTACACTACAAGATGTTTCTGAAAACATTTGAGGAGAGAAATAGGCATTACAGTACCAGAATATAGATTCATATTTGATCAGCGCTGCCTAGTTTGACCGTTTGATCGGGGTTGGCGAGTTATTGCCAGCTGCCTCCGTTGAATGAACAGCCAATAGGAACATGACCTGTGATTGGCCAAAGTCTCCAGTCAAGGGCTAGATTTTCTAAAGCCTGTAAACAGAGCCATGAGGAGGTGCAGAAGTCTAGTTTTCTCTCAGAACACTTGAATTACTATATGCTGAAAGGTTATTATGTCATTTTTGCCCAATGATGCCAAAAACATTCGCCTACTGCAGCTTTAATGTTTTGAAACATTTTTTTCCCCAAAATATTATTAAGGTATACAGACATGAATAAGATACTACATGACAGCTCCAAATCAGCACTTTCAATTGGTTTTCTCAGCTTGTCTCTACATAAAATATAAATAAAGATATGTTACTATAAAAAGGGCACGCTCAGATAATGTACAGTAGAAACAGCTGACAATTAGTCTGTACAATGTGTGTGTTTGATTAAAGACTCTCTGCATGGAGTTTGTAATCCTGATAAATCCCTGCAGTGTAACAGGCAGGCACGCATGCACACACACGCACCCACACACACAGACACACACACACACACACACACACACACACACACACACACACACACATATACGTGTTTATGTACAATATCAGGACTTTTGAAAAAAATGTGACAAATGGGGACGTGCCTTTCCCAAGGTCCTAGAGACCTGGGAACCAAAGTGTTTCCGAGCCATGCTTCTACGAATACATCCATCTGTTGAGATTTTGTCTAAGGCTTTATTTTGGTCGGACCTTATTTTAATGCTATGGACGCTCTAGAACACTGTGGTGAGCTCTGAAAAATGAGGTGGCCAAAAATGTCCTCATTTTTCAGAGCGTCCTGATATTGAAGGTGTGTTATCATAGATTGTCCTCATTTGTCATGAAATTAAGTACACACACACACACACACACACTCAGATAAACTCACCTGACTTCCTGTAAGTGGAGAGGGGAGGAGTAACACTTGATGTGACGTGATCCAGGTACATGAACAGGAAGGGAACCTTAAAGTGTTCAATGACTTTTTTTGAGTCAACAAAGCAGAAGGATGAAGACTGAAGGCTGAAGCAGGGTGAGTGTTAATCCAACATTTTATTATTTCACTGTCAAAGTCTCTGAGTCAGTTTTGTCCCTGTGGACTGTAGAGGAGAGAAATGTTTGAATGAACTCAACAGTTTGATTCATCTGTGAACACAAAGTCATGACTGGCTGAATAATACTCATTAAACCTGCTGTAACCCAAGACAAGAGATTACAAGCAGAGATTTAAAGAGAACTGAACAGGTGGAGTTCTGGGTGGATTTATTATACTGTGTGTGTGTTACTTCCTGTTATCTCAGTCTTTCCTGGGACTCTGGAATAAACTTGTTTCCTTTAAATGATCTGAACTCACAATCAACGTCCCTGTTTTACCTCTCAGACTGACTTCAGATCAGAAGATGTGTGGAGGAAGAGGAGGACAGAGCAGAGTCTTTAGTCTCTGGCTGTCTGTTGAAGAGTGACGAGTCCAAAGATCTTCCTCCATTCTTCAGTAATGAACCTGGACCCTCAGAGTCGAAGTAAGAGACTGTTTTTACTGTAAGCTGACCTGGTGGAAAATGATGCATTGAGGATGAAGACAAAACATTCTATGAAAAGATTTATATTCCTCAACATGCAGCTTCATGTTGTACTAATTTAACAAGAACATGTGTCATTTCTGGCTACCATCTATGTTTGGATTATGAAAAAGAGTTGCAACTCAGGAAAATGGCTTAAATTATTTTTTATTATGCAACAGACAATAGTTTTTTCTTTCAGATGTTGAGAAGAATCTCAGACATATAAGTCTGAAAAAACAAACAAACAGAAAACAAACAGAAAAAACACATTAGTTTTTAACCAAATTGATTTAAACATAAACATTGGATAACATTTGACCAAAACGCATATTAATTCAACCTGTTCAAGCCAAAAGAGATTCTCATCAACACACCGTGTTAAAAAGCTGATTTGTGTGAGCAACACACACACGCCCTCATAAATAAACTCTGTGGTCAAAGCTTTCCTGTAAATGAATAACAGAGCAGAAGGAGGGGAACTGTAGACTGAGGCAGGGTGGTAGCGGGGCAGATAAGCTAATATTTGTAACAATTGTGTATTTTGCGATAGACGCAACAGATTTGGTACAGATGTAGGTTTATATGTTGTGAAAAGATGTAGATATCAGGGCATTGCAAATTGAGCCCCTGAGGGCCATAGCAGTCATTTTTCAAAATGGTCGCCAAATAGGCGCTAAATATTCCAAAATGTTGCAGAATATTTTCATTAGTGATAAAATTGACAGAGATATCGCTGGACAAAGGTCTCGGTCACCAGTAACTTCTAATCACAGTTAAAGCGATAATGAACTTTGGTAGAACTTTGGGTTGTATTGCTAACTAGCCGTGATATATGACCAACTAAAGGAGAAAATCATCATCGATTGCTCCCGTGAGCGGATTACGGTTTGTTATGCTTTTATTTCTCTCTCTATTTACTACCTTGCTAGCGAAACAGGTCGCTAAGGTTGCTTTCACTCATAACCCGTTCTGTTTGGTTAAAACAAACTCAGGTCTGTTTGCCCGGTTAGTACAGATTGTTTGGGCCAGTGTGAAAGCTCATTCAAACTCTGGTCCATCTTAAAAGTTGGGTCTTGGTCAGCTTCCAAGCGGACTCTGGTGCGTTTCGTTTCTGGTATGAAAGCAAGCGAACCAACTACCAGCAGATATGTGATTTTAGCATGATTTCAAAAGCTAAACTACTAATAAATCCATCTGCTGATGGTGAAATCTGTTCAGGAAGTGATCTTATTGATCAGTATTTAAGGTCATGTATAGAAGCACGCCAGCTCTTAAAGCTGTTGTGCTTGTATCTGACTCTGTGTATTTGTCAGTTCATGAATTACATTAAAAAGTGTGTGACAGCGATTCCACAGTAATATGCTTCATGGATGTGTCCGTGCGCTCCCCGACGTTCACACTATGCATTCGCACCAATCATCTGAAAGCGTGCAAAGGGGCTTTTGTACAGTCCTATTTCTACTATTATTTATCATAACATGTGGCCGATTTGCAGTCTAATAATACTAATAATGTTAATTATTAGTATTTATTAATCAAAGAACACAAATAAACACATCAGAGGCATTAAAGTGCTGCATAAACTTTTGTCAGTCGCAGAATTTGATTTCCCCACGTGGGTCCTGATGATGCAGGATGACAATCAGTTACCTGTCAGTCTCTATAACTTCATGTTTTGTCCTTCGGTTTGTTTGTAAAAAGTCAGCGTGAACAGGAACCGGACCAGAACTAAACTACAACAGTGTATAATTGTTTTCACTTGGCCCGGACCAAATGAACCCAACTACAGGTGTGAAAGAACCCTTAATTACACTATTAGCACATTAACAAACGTGAACAAAGGGGACTCTGCTAACAAGTTAATAATGAGTTCTGTAGTCCCTGTGATTTGAATTTGATAATAAATTTGGAATCAATTGTAAAATGTGGAATATTGTGGAATTTGCCAAAATGTGGATACAGTTGATAAAACTCAGGGTTTTCCCTGCCATTATACTCATTTTTCAGCTATCTCCACCAATGTTTTCTGTTGATTTTGTTTGTATGTTAAAGTTTTTACTGAAGTTTATTTGCTAACTAAAATTGAACAAACTTTTTGTGACAAAGACAAAGCTAAATATTTGTGCCTTCTTCCTCTTAGTATCTGTGACAGCTGTCATTCACCTAGAAAAGCTGTAATATAATGAAATGGGACGGCTACAAACTATTAAACCTCCTAATTATTGACAGTAACAGTAGTTTGTGTATTTAGAGCTAATTAGATGGCTTTAACATCAGAGTATTTATCAAGGATCCATGTGATATGAGTCCAATCATCTTGGTGTTTGCAGAGTTCTGTACAGACCGAGAGCAGAGTCCCCAGTACCCAGCTGTCTGTCTATGAAGAGTGACCAGTCCATAGATGCTGTTCTGAACTTCAGTAATGAACCTGGACCCACAGAATCAAAGTGAGAGACTGTTTTTACTGTAAGCTGACCTGGTGGAAAATGATGCATTGAGGATGAAGACAAAGTTTTCTGCAAAAGATTTTAATTCCTCAACATGCAGCTTCATGTTGTACTAATTGAACAAGAACATATGTCATTTCTGGCTACCATCTATGTTTGGATTATGAAAAAGAGTTGCAACTCAGGAAAATGGCTTAAATTATTTTTTTATTATGCAACAGACAATATTTTTTTCTTTCAGATGTTGAGAAGAATCTCAGACATATGAGTCTGAAAAAACAAACAAACAGAAATATTACAGAAAATCACATTAGTTTTTAACCAAATTGATTTAAACATAAAAATGAGATAACATTTGACCAAAACTCATTTTGATTCAACCTGTTCAAGCCAAAAGAGATTCTCATCAACACACCGTGTTATAAAGCTGATTTGTGTGAGCAACACACACACGCCCTCATAAATAAACTCTGTGGTCAAAGCTTTCCTGTAAATGAATAACAGAGCAGAAGGAGGGGAATTGTAGACTGAGGCAGGGTGGTAGCGGGGCAGATAAGCTAATATTTGTAACAATTGTGCATTTTCCAATGGATGCACAGATTTGGCACAGATGTAGGTTTATATGTTGTGAAAAGATGTAGATATCAGGGCATTGCAAATTGGGTCCCTGGGGGCTGTGGCAGTCATTTTTCAAAATGGTCGCCAAATAGGCGCTAAATATTCCAAAATGTTGCAGAATATTTTCATTAGCAGTAAAATTGACAGAGATATCGCTGGACAAAGGTCTCGGTCACCAGTAACTTCTAATCACAGTTAAAGCGATACTGAACTTTGGTAGAACTTTGGGTTGTATTGCTAACTAGCCGTGATATATGACCAACTAAAGGAGAAAATCATCATCGATTGCTCCCGTGAGCAGATTACAGTTTGTTATGCTTTTATTTCTCTCTCTATTTACTACCTTGCTAGCGAAACAGGTCGCTAAGGTTGCTTTCACTCATAAC
>CAKAOH010041334.1:0-23594 GCA_916701665.1 Sebastiscus tertius | reverse complement strand
AAACATACATCACATAATTTACAGATCCTGTATACATACACCACCCAACCATGTCTGTCTAAAGCGCCATATTTTAAGATTTGTTATACACATGAAAACAAACATCGAAAACGACAGTATGAACAAATAGGGAGTGATCTTTTCATTATCATACAATCATAGATTTGTAAAAATAAAATCTGGCCTGTGAGGTGTTACATAGTTGAGACCAATTGTCCCTGCGTGACACAAATAATTCCAATTTATGGTTAACATATGTTGTTTTCCTCTCCAATTTATAAATGTCCTTTGTAATGTCCATCCACGCATTCAGAGTTGGGCTATTTTATACAACTTTTATCAAACATACAAACCACAATACAATGATGCAATAACGTTGCAAGACTGGTCCATAAAAGAGTAAGAAGAAAGAAAAATAATAAATACATTTAAAAAAAAAAGATAAAGCATGAAAAAAATTGAGGCACTGCACTTATATAGAAGAAAGTATGGTGAAATTAAATGATGAAGTCAATAATTGTGTATGTAGATCTGAGTCATTTGTCCACAGTTATTACCCATTTAAGTCCAGATTATATTGAACTCCCATACATATATTTTTTAATCAAAAGCTATGTTTGACTGCATCATCTTGTGGCCGGGATAATATGAAATGTAATATCTGAAGGCAGGATTATTTCTCAATGGGCTTGATGTTGTGTGCTGTATCTTTGTTTTTACACAGACAGCCTGTTCGATGAGCTGGAAAACCTCGGAGGTGCAGACGAGCTGCTTCAGGCCCTGGAGCACGCTAGCTATGTGAGTAACTCATCATCTCAGTATGCAAATGTATATGGTCAAGTGGAAGTGAAAGAAATGTGCTTGTTAATAGTGGTGCAGAGCTAGAGATGCAGGTGCATTGTAAGAGCCATGTTGGGTTATTTACAGTTTTTTTTTGTATTTGATTCTCATTGCAAAAGTACATTGTGTTATGCCATTGAAAATGTTTGATATTGCATTAGAATTAAGGTAGATAGTCATGTTGTGTAATGGGTTTTGATCCACTGTGACTCCTTGATGTGTGTTTGGCCCTGTTAAGACGTGTGCTTCTCTAGTCTGTCCTGCTATTGCACAAATTGGGTGTGTCCCTTTAATTGTGATTAGTGCGAGTCAGGCTTCAATGGAGCCGGATGTGGAGCAACAATTTTTCTGACCGCAGATTGTAGACTGTATTTCAATTATTTTTTTAAGCAGAATTGGTCTTCATCATTTGGATAGTTGATGAAGGGGAGTCAGTGTCTGCAGAAGGCAAATGGAAGTTGGACATGTTAGTCTACAGGGGTCCGAATCTTTTACATCCTGCAAGAAGTGACGAGGCAGGTTTATAACAAGCTGCCTCTACATGCATCCTTAGCTTAACATGGTAGCACAGCATGTGATGTAAGAACACGTGATACAGGAACAGCAGCACCCCATATACATTGTGTATGTGTCATAATGTAGGCAATAACAGGGATTTTTACAAGAGTTTTATTGACGTGCTGTTTTCTGCACGTGACAGAAATGCATGGCTCAGAAAAAAAAACACTAGAGTGATTATATCCATGTTGCTTAGACTGTTGATCAGACATTGCCTTTGTTTTGTATCTGCATTCTGATGTGGTCCATCGTTTAATAAGTGTGTGTTTGGTTTCTCAGGCCAGTGAGGTTCCAGACCTGGACTTTGATATCGACATACCGCTGTGGAATGAAGTGGACACAAACAGCATCTGCACAGGTACAGCAACACATGTTGACATCTGTGTTTCAGTGCTTTTCATCTTGTTTAGTATTCCTATATGATGTAACCCATGTAATGTGCTGTTAGATAGTGATATGCAGTGGAGTATTCACTGTTGTTGTTTTGCTGCTTGGAGCTTTAAAGGTGCAATCTGTAATGCCGAGCCACCTGCTCCAAGAAATATGGGGCAGCATTTCACCTCTACTACTGGATCCATACAATCTAATCTCTAATGACTAACTAAAAGCAGAAGAATACGCAAAATTCGACTAAACTGCTGACACTCTGAGAGTCGGTCAAAATAACACTGCTATCTTATAATCTTCAAATGTGGCGTCAGCCTATAGTTTACATTAGCCATCTGTGTGTTGTGCCACTAACCGGGGGGCTGTGTACGCTTTGATAGTTTGTTTATTCGATAAAATCCAAAGTGGCAGAAACGAGAAAACAACCCGCACCTTTGTCTTGTCCTCCCCGTGGCCAGGAGAGCGCTCCGCCGTTAGGAGAGCGGTTGGCACTCTGTAGCTCTGGGAGATGGACGCCAAGTCAGTGGCAGCAGCAACTCAAATTCAGCCAGCACAAACTCTGGCCCCCAGTGCTGGGCTTTGCGTTGGCTGAATTTCTGAATTCGAGCTAACTGCTAACTGGGGGTTCGTCTCCCGGTGTTGCCGCACGCTCTACTCCTGGCGAAGCAGCCTCCCGGTAGCAAGGAGGACAAGGCGATGGTGTGAGTCGTTTTCTTGTTTCCGCCTCTTTGGATTTAATCCAACAAACAAACTATCAAGACGCACACGGACAATGGATGTATTATTGAAAAGCTCTCAGTGCAGCTGTACTTCTTCGTCCTCTGGACTGAGGGCAGACTGGCGCTGCAGTGACTCACTATCGCCGGATCTTGCTGGTTGGCAGTAGATATCTCTGCATCACGATACATTGATGAATTTGGCATAACATAAAAAACTGTTACTTCTTCACATTCTTTTAATCATGTTGGTTAATTTTTTTTAATGTTTTAAACTGAAATTCTGGCCAGATCTTAAGTGTAAGTGTTGACTGAAGATTATTATTTTCTGAAGTTACCTACCTTTCAGAATGTGGGAATATGACCAAATATAACTCTGATGACTTGCGTTTGTTTATTTACTGTTTGCTTTATGATTGATTTGCAAAGACAGCAGGTTTAGCTTATGAATGAGGTGTGTTTTTATGGGACATTGTGGTGTATACTATATGAATAAAGGAAATAGAAAAGGTGTTAGTGATGTGTTTATGTGGAGTAATGCACAAGGATAGCAAATCCTATCCGCCTCTGCTGATAAGCCTACATATACTGTATGACCCATTTCATGACGTCGTCTTTGTCCTTGTGTGTCCAGATGGTGAGGTGAGCGTGGACTCTCTGTCACCTGCCCACACTCTGAGCTCCGTCCCCTCTCCTGCCTCTGTGGAAGCCCTGTCACCGCCATACTTCTTACAAGTAAGTCACTGTCCTCAACTCTTTGTCCTTCTCAGTTTTTCTTCAGCATTTGACTTGTATTTCCAATGCAAATTCTTACCATTGTCATTGGTTGTGAGTATTTACATGTGCGCCCCTCTTGGTGCGCAGTTGGAACAAGTAAAAGCTTCATCCAGATGGTGTCCAAACAGCTGCTCTTTACTTTTGGATACACACTTTAGACACTTATTAACAAAAGCCTTAAACACCTTGTCAAGCTAATAATTTGCTGGCTGCCTGAGCGGTGCCCCACCCCCTCGTTAAATGGAAGGTGCTGACAACTTCAGCTACATTAGCATAATTTAGCAGGCAGATGTTTTCACAGTGTGTCAAAACAAGGACAAGGGTTACATCTTTGTCTAGCCACAACACAGTCTGCACACGCTTAACCCAGACTGTATCACCCTGACTGAATCCAAGGACACACTTGTTTACTTGTCTTTGAATGTTGACAAGGACACTTGATTCATGTTTTATCTGATGTGATAAACAATCATATCATATTTCGTCTCTACTTTCTTGTGAAGTTTGCTGACAACTGTAGGCAACCATCGTGATCCTGCAGCCACTCTGACGTAATGTGTGTTTGGATGATAATAACAGGCTCTTGTGCAATTAAGACTCAGCTTCAAATTGTGCATTTTTAAGAGTGTTGAGCAGCAGAAGTCAAAATAATTAAACATTTGTAGGAGTTAACCGTATTTCAGATGTTGTTTTAGTAGTCACTGAACTAGGGCTTGGCAATATGACCAAAATCTTCTATCCTGATAGAAGTAATTTTATATCTTGATACCGATATATAACACAATATATCATGAAAACTACATTGTAAATTATATTCTCATTTTATAAAGAACTTAAGTGCACATTGAACAAAAGTTTCAAGTGAAATTATAGGGAAAAAATAAATAAAGAAAACAGCTTCTGTTTAGTTATAAGAGCTTTTCTTGTTTTGATCGTTCGCTCCAGCTTCGCTCTCATGTGTAAGGATCAGAGCGCAAAGTGTAAATGCTGCAAATATTGCCGTAACACAGTTAGGAAGCTGTTTTTTTTTACATCATAATATAAACAATATAGAAAAATATAAACGATAGACATTTTTAAATCGTTTTGACGATATATATCATCATATCTCCCCGCCCTCCACTGAACTACTACCATGCTTTTAGTTACTGATGAAAAGAAGAGGTCCAGTATCTAATAGACACAAGTCTTCTCTTCTCTGCTTCCCCATCCAGGATGAGGCCCTGTCACCACAATCGCAGCCCTCTCCTGTTTCCGTCTGCTCAGAGTCCAGTGGCCTTTCTGTCATCTCCTCCCCAGCTAAGAAAGCTCCGAAGAGGACCAGCCAGATCGCACGAGGTGAGGCAGCTTTCACCCACTGCACATCTGCTTGTTCAGCTGGCATCTATATTTGTATGCTCTGTCCAAAAAACCAGGGGAAGTTTTGCACCACACTCTGGGTTTGCTGAATTCTGGGAACAAAACAAAGAGAGATAGAATTGATCTCTCATTACAAAAGACTTGGAATAATTTATTTAAAAACAACAACCCTGTAATGATAAATGCAAATTCCCTCACCTGAGCTTGGAGTCATCCTTTCCTTGTATTTACATAAATCCTGTGTTCTTATGTCACTCCTCCCACCCCCCCATCCACACACCAGCCAGACAAGCTCAGCCAATCAAGAGGCCCATTCAGATCGGCCCGAAGGTCTCCATCCAACCTAAACCGTTGATCACAGCTGTGCCCCTGACTCACGCAGCAGCTCCCCTGCAGACCAAGACAATCATCATCCAGCCCCTGCAGACCGCGGTGCTGCCGGTGATCAAACACGCTCCAATCAACATCCAACCAGCGCCCCCTCCAGGTCAGAGCTCACACTGCAACGCATTACCTCACATCACACTGTATTGCATCAGACCTGTGCACTGGATTTATTTGCGAGCAGCGTGTTGTTCTTTACTTAGAGTATTTTGTAATTCATTTAAATTTAGAGATGATATTAGTACTGTTTGTTGTTTCTGATGAATTTGGTTCTTGATTAGACAATAATGTAATTGTGTGTTTTAACCAGCAGATGGCGCTTTAACCATAGTTTAGTATTCTCATCTTCCCATGCCACTCTGCTTGATGGTCAAACAATTATAAGAAAATCAGACTTTAAGATGTTATTTATTTTTGTATCCAAAATATGTCCAAATTTTGGCTGCATTTGAGAAAAAGGAACAATGCTGGGAGTCAGCCTGCATAAATATGCAATCAGGAAAGTTTGTTTTATAACCCGCAAACACGTAAACCAAAGACTATTTCTGTGTGATTTTGTGTGTTTTGTGCATTAAAGTGATTATTATTTTTGTTTTGTGGTTCGGCCTGCCTGGTTTACCAATCTGGTTACATCAGCAGCACCTAGGCCAATGTAAATTCTTATGTCATTATCTGGGACCCAAGTGGGTGGAGTATCTGACATCTCTCGACTTGAATTTGAACTTGGTTCTCCATTCAGCCTGGCCCTGGTAAAGCCAAGACGTCCAAGTTTAGGACCCCAGATGGAAGTCAAGTCAAGCCTGCTCAGTGTTACGAGTCTCTTTGGTTTAACCGCAGCTGAGGAGTGATTCCTATGCATCATCAGGCAGATGGAGGAAAGAAATTAGAGATATTTACTGATGAGGTCACATTTTACAGAGTTTGACCGGTATTTCCAAACAAGCTGACAGGTGTTCAAGGCTTTTAATTTGAATTCTTCTTACAGATGGTGAGCTTGGGCACGAGACAGCGTTGGCAACCACACACATTCATTAGCAAGACTGGCTAACACTTTTAGCACTGACAGGTTGTTTACTATTAGAGGTGAAGGTTGCTGGGTCAGTATGAGGAATGGTTCCTGGCACAGTGAAACTGGGAGGAGTGGGCTACACCCTGAGAGGCTCCCACATTAACAGGACATATATAAACATGGATAATATTGTGTTTTGTTGAGGTTTTGCTAAGTTTCTTTCTTTCATGCCTTAATCCGTTTTGAATGTGGGCCAACATGCAGGTTTATCATGCACATAAAAACTCACACACCTCTCAGTTTGGAATGTGGAAGTTTAAGAGCACAGGTCGAGATGGTGAACATCTTTTCCACCTGTACGTTAAACGCAGAGAGTCCTGTTAAAGACGAGGGGTTAATGTAGGTCACCAGAGATGAGGGGGCTTCAAGGAGCTGGACTGTACCATCTGCAGCAGCAGACACACTGATGCAGCTTCCAGATTGTATATCAGGTTGAATGTTTTTTGTTATTGATGGCAAGACAAATGTGGGATAAGAACATAAACACAAACATACGATCAAACTGGCAATCACAGTCAGCGTTAATCAATGTTAATCATACAGTAAAAAATATGATTACAGTATAGCTAAGACCTTGTGTACTCTTTCTCAGGACGTCCCATCGTGCTGTCTCAGCCAAGCCAGGTGCTACACATCCAGACATCACGGCCCGTCACCACCAATGTGGTCGCCATGCCGACGCTCAGCCAGGACAGGCCCGTCCCTATCGCTGCTCCTCAGGCGGTCTCCGTCACGCTTCGAGCCTCTTCCTCAGATGATGATGTGAGTCCCGTCCACACTCTTTATCACTCAAGTCTTCCTCCCTTTTTAACCTTGTTGAATGGCACTGAGACATTAACACAGAGGGCTGTGGATGAGAACGAGTACAGATCACTGCTGCTGCCCTCATTCAAAGAGTCAACGGCAAATGTTCACTTCTGTATAATCAGCCATGCAAAATAATTAATCATTGCATTGCAACATTTGCATTGTTAAACCTACAATTTGCCCCCTCCAACTATCTATATGTTAATTTATTGTGTGTGCCGTTATAGTAGATTGCACACACAGGTGCTGCCGTTTACACGTCATTCTATATAAGCACAAGTTCTATCTATCCATACAACTGTACAAATGTTATTTTATCAGGGGTTTTGAAATGTTTTCAGGCCACTGAGTTTGCCTTCATTGGTTACACCCAACACAACTCCGAGGGGACTCCCCCTGTTTGTCTCTGGATAAACAGGTGGAGTCTGTGGAAAATATTTTCCTGTATGGCATATATCACTATATGAATGATTAAGTTAAATAATCATATTCACAATCATCTAGTGTTGTAATGTTGTAATCTTTAAATTCAGCTAAAAGATACGTCAGGAAGCAAGAAAGTGAAAAGTATCTTAAAGGTGGAAACTATGGAGTCAGAAACCAGTGGAAAATACCCAGAATTTGGAAATATTGGTGTCCAGTTAACCAATACATTTCAAAAGGTATAACGGTAGGAGGGCACCTGTTGTAAGCCCCACCAAAGGTGCTAAAGCATAAAAGCCGGTGCACCATTGACGGTGCTTCAGTCTGCTCTCGATACCAGCACTCGGTATATTTTACCCTGTTTATCTATTCATATCTAATTCTAAAGTATGTTATTATTAAGTTTATCTTTTTTAAAGTTATTGAAAATGTGGCTGAGGAACTGAAACCATCTGGCCCGGTTGAAGATTTTCTCCCACAAGTCCCCTCGCAGCCATGCTGGGTGTAACCAATGAAGGCAAACTGAGTTACATGAGTAACTCCGTTACACAGATGTGAGGTTGCTTACTGAGGAATCAAGTCAGTGAATAAATACAGGTATATACATGAAGTAGTGTCATGTTCCCAAAGGTCTAAATTGACTGATGATTGCTCAAACAAAATGTTAAACACAGAATCCTTGACACTCTTGATCTTTAATTTGCTGCCTAACTAACAATTGTATATTATTTATTAGACGAAGCCTCTTCATACAACTAAATAGAGTTGTTTTTGTGTGCGTGGACATGCAAGGACTTGCCTATGAGTAGCCACATGGGCGTGCATGCACTTGCCCAGCATGTAACTATGATGTTGTGGTTGCCATGTTCACACTTGGACTGGAACCCGTCCAACAGAAACGCTCTCATCTTACCCTATTTTTAGTACTTATTTTAATATCAAAAATCATTAACTTTAACTTCTGCGTAAAATAAAATATTGAAGGGAAAAAGTTAAACCTTTTTTATGTATGATGATGAATGTATTTTTCCACACTGAAGGAAAAGTTATTACACGGCATGAACCATGTCAGTCTGTAAAGATGCAAATGACGCCAAAATCTACGACATCAAATTAAATGATTTTGCCATGTTGTAAACATGCAAACAGATTTTTTTAATTTAATTGTTACTCTTAAAATAGAGGCATCTTCTTAATAGTTACATATTAAAATTGTAATCTTAAAATTGCGTTGATGGTCGTCAGAATATCCCATGAGCCTCTAGGGCTTCCATAGAGCCACAAACAACCCACAGGCGATCATTATTGGCCTCTGCTTTGTTTGTACCTAGGGGGATTCATTGGAAAGATGCACGTTATGTAATTGGAGTTCAGACGGCGTGAATGGTGTCATAGAAGGACGTTAGGTTACTCTCTATGTGGATGACAGAGGGTGGATCCTCCCGTGTGTTGCATTCAAGGGTGATGTCAGGACAGCTGCAAGACAAACATACAAACATGCAAAGTTAACACACTGCCTCCTGAACTTCAGTATTCCTCCCTTATGCACTGTAATGACAGCACAGGACAGCACAGAGCTTTCAGGGAATCTTATGAGGTATTATTAAGTGCAGCAGGGACTGCCCCAGAGATTTAAAAGTTAAAAAAGAAAACTCAATTATAGTATGTTTTGTTTATGGTACAAACTTGCGGTCTCTCAATAAAAGCCTCTGCACGCTGGTCCTATTTTGGGTGGGAGAGTCTGATATTCTTTTAAAGACCTAGGGCTATGGTTTGTAGGCCTGTGTTTCTGATTCTCCTCTCTTTGTTGCTTGAATAAAGTGCAAATGCATCTCTCTGCCAGTCTGAATTGTCAGCCTTCACCGCAAAGTCAGAGAGATGCCGTGACTTTCAGCAAACTTCATTGTTGTTTCAGGCTTCAGTTCCTGATGGCTCGCTCATGTCTGACCTTTAGCCAGTTGAGAAACATGTTCTCACTCCGTCTTCTCCTCTCTTTCTATTTTTTTTCTGGGTGAGAAAACTTCCACATTCACAGCGTTTCCCATCCATCTTCTAGCTCAAACTGACGTGGCAGTGAAGTTGCAAAGAGTGAATCGTCGTTCATAAGGGTAGCTTTGTTAATTAAGAGGAACCATGTGTGTCACATTCGTGGAATGTCTCCTAAATCATCTGCAGTGATGTCTGCGGTGACGCTAGGACGATCCAATTTTCAGCTATTATCATCTTACAGGAATAATCACCGCGTGGCCCTGATGCGTTCCCCACGGACGCGAACAACATTAGTCATAAGCTAATGTCACAACGTTCTGTTTTACCAGTCTGCTCAATTTGTCTTGACATTAATGATGTTTTCCATCAGGATTTTTTAATGATTAACCTCAGCTGAAATCTCATAAGTGGTCATTGTTTTATGAATGGTAACAGTTGACCTCTGGCTGTAAAAATAGTCGTGCCCGAGAGGAACTTCCAACGTCCAATTATCTTGGGGATAATCGAGCAGTTTTCGCGCCAGAGAACAATGTCGAGGAATTTTCAAACCTCAGAGGCCAAAACCAATACGCCTCTCAGCCATTTGTAAAGCAAACCAAGTCAATAAAGTTTACAATAGGTCATTAAAGGGGAGGGACCGTACACATTAATTTTGAGGGGGAAAATGTGAGTGTTTGGAGCTGACACCTCCATTCATTTCTCAGGAGAGAGAGGTGAAAGTTTTTTTAAAGATGTTGTAGTGAAGGAAGAAAAAATGTATTTATATTGCAGACTCGGGTCACATAATGATTTAAAGTGAGGCTATGTAAGTTTTGCTAAATGTAGCCACAAGTGACAATAATAATAATAGTAAAACATGGTGTAGCACGAGTAGAAAAGAGTCATAAAGTCAGCGGCTCAATAGCGTCACTTACACAGGAGTATGTGTCTAAAGTTAGCTAACATTAGCCACCACAAGCTACTGGTCATACCAGACCAAGTAAGGCTGTAGCAGCAAACCCCCTGAGTGTATTAAAGTGAGTGAGGGTTTGTTTTAATGAATATTAGAATCAGAATCAGTTTTATTTGCCAAGTGCATACATACAAAGATTTTTTTTTTTTTTATGCATCTCTCTAAATGTACTTTTACAGAAATAGAAACAACAGCTAGGGACAAGGACAACAAAGCTGGACAATAGAGGTAAAGAATAGACATGACTGTTTTGTAAACAAGTAGTGAAAAAGGTGTATATATAAATATTATAGAAATACATCTGTTCAAAATGTACCTTAAAGGGAGATTTGTCAAACCCTCACAGGTACTGCATTTAGCATAAAAATATGCTCAAATCATAACATGGCAAACCACAGCCCAACAGGCAACAACAGCTGTCAGTGTGCTGACTTGACTATGACTTGCCCCAAATGATGATGCCAGTATCTTCACTCTAGCTTTAAAACTAAGCTCGCTGCAACCTCTGAAATATCAATTGTGTTAATGCGTTAAGAAATTAGTGGCGTTAAAACTAATTTGCGTTAACGCGTTATTATTGTGTTAACCTTGACAGCACTAACATACACTCACCGGCCACTTTATTAGGCACACCTGTTCAATTGCTTGTTAACACAAATAGCTAATCAGCCAATCACATGGCAGAAACTCAATACATTTAGGCATCTAGAGGTGGTGAAGACGACTTGCTGAAGTTCAAACCGAGCATCAGAATGTGGAAGAAAGGGGATTTAAGTGACTTTGAACGTGGCATGGTTGTTGGTGCCAGACGAGTGGTTCGAGATGATAGAAAGGCAACAGTGACTCAAATAACCACTCGTTACAACCAAGGTATGCAGAATACCATCTCTGAACGCACAACACGTCAAACCTTGAAGCAGATGGGCTAAAGCAGCAGAAGACCACCTGGTACTAGCACCGGACACTTTATTAGGTACACCTTGTACTTAATAAAGTGGCCGGTGAGTGTATATACATGTCTATATACTGTATGTACAGCGTGTAGAATTTGTATTGACAGTAACAGATGACATTTACATATTTTAAAAAGTGTGTGCATTAAAGACTGTAATAATGATAATCTATATAATATGAATTTAAAAAAATCAGCTCTTCATTTGTAAGAAAAGGAATGTGTTATTTCATCTTTCAAAAGTTGCGTAGTGGTAGTCTCGCTTTAAATTGACTTTAGAGTTGTTTCTGTGGCCCACCGAGAAGCTCTTGAGCCGTGTCATGCTGTGTGAATGTGTTCGGACTCGCTGCAGCTGTGTTCACTTTATAACCTCACTGTGGTCTGGCCACAGCAGCACGGTGGTGGACTTGGTGGGCTGGGGGATGTGTAAAATGCCTGTTAAAGATGGCATGCTTGTGCCAGGTGTTAGTACATGTTATATCTACAGTTTGTCTGTACGTGCCACTGTTAATGCTGTTTACAGTACTGTATTTTGGACTATAGATAGCCTATATAAGCCCGGGTGTTAAACGGCTGCTAACGATTACATGCTTCGGACAGGTGTTGTGCAGGACGAAGCATTTACGACAGCTGTAAACAGCCATCAGGGATTGGGTCACTGTAATGTAATGAGCTCCTATACGGCCGGGGATTTAGCTGTGTGTGTGTGTGTGTGTGTGTGTGTGTGTGTGTGTGTGTGTGTGTGTGTGTGTGTGTGTGTGTGTGTGTGTGTGTGTGTGTGTGTGTGTGACACTGAAAAACAGTCCAGCCTGGAATTGCAGGCCTCAACAAATCCTCACATTAGTTGGATGGGAGGATTTAGAGGAGGGGACCTCAGGAAAGTATAGTGTGATGCTGGATGGAGAGAAGTCCCCCACCTCCAACACAGAAGACGATGCTTTTATGTCCTTAATTGTGTCCAGTTTTCAACTCGGGAGGGCTCAGTTGTGTTTAAAAAAAAGAAAAAATCACCTTGAGAAAATCCCTGGAGAGCTACAAGGGAGCTTGATTTAAACCATTACACATTTTGTTCCATTATTCAACACTCATTCGGGGAGAAATTGTATCGTACCCAGTGATTTAAAGAATACACCGCATGATGTGTTGAAAATCTGTTGAACGTTTCAGCTCCCTGACTTTGAGCTCGTGTTTATGTCACCACATCTGGTTGTTTTTGTCTGCTTTTGTGTAATTTGATGCAGCAGGAAAACTACTGTAAATCAGGCGGCAACTTCCGGTTCTGAAAAGTGAAGCCAATGCAGAGGTGCCTTAAACTTGCATTCTTTCTAATAGCCAGCAGGGGGCGACTCCTCTGGTTGAAAAAAGAAGTCTGATTGTCTAGAGTCTATGAGAAAATGAGCCTACTTCTCACTTGATTTATTACCTCAGTAAACATTGTAAACATGAGTTGATGGTCTCAATCGCTAGTTTCAAGTCTTCTTCAATACAGCATGATGTTCATTTAGTAAATTATGGTCCCATTTAGAGTCAAATAGACCATATAGCAGGGTATGCTTTAGGGTGTGGCTATGTTGTGATTGACAGGCCTCTACCACGGCGTTGTCTGGTCTGGGAGTTGTCTGTGTTTTCGTCTTATAACTTTAACCCTTTCACAGTGTGATTTCAGTTCTTGAAAGTTAATTGTAACATTTTGGTCGCCTAAAATCACTTATTCAGCGTTCGGTTGTACTTAACCCTCTCGCGTCACTTCTGGTTGCAAAAACCAAGATGGCGACGGCCCAAAACTGAGATGGCAAATGAATGCCAAACTCAAGGCTTCAAAACGGCAGTCCAGAAACCAACGGGTGACGTCACGATGACTAAGTCCACTTCTTATATACAGTCTATCAAACAGTATAGAAGCAAAGATACAAAACTCCAGTGTTTTTTTTTACAATAGTTGCTGCCGCCACTTTGGACTGAAAACTCTTATTATATTTATAATATTTTTATTATTCAACACAGGCCATTTCAGTTGAGACATTAAATATGACAGTAGAATAATTTTGTTTTACTTTTGTACAGCACTTTGTAGGCGGATGTTTCACTGATGTCTGGTTGTTGCTCTGACTTTCACTTCTTGGCAAAATCCACTCTTTGAGTCTATGCTGTAAATACATCACACAAAACCCCATTGTTTTATCACAAAGTGTAAAATGATATCGTTTTATTAAGTTGAATGTTTATTGACAAAGTAAGGCATGCAGGCAGTCACCCTGCTGTAATGTGTCTAATGGAAGTGTGAGTTTTGTGATTCGTTACATGCCAAGAACTACCAGTTTCTCCACTAACTGTCACCTGAATACCTGAATGCAAAAAAAACAGCCACAAGACATCAGTCAACTGGAACAACATGCTCTCTTGCTTTTGTTCTGCACCTTTAACCCACAGCACAGTTAATGGATGTTAAAAGGGAGATTTACGGAAACCGAGTACCTAAAAAGTGAACGCCAACGCAAAATATTTCTTAGAAAGAATTAAAGATCACAGGTCGACAGTTATTTCACCTGTGGAACGCATGACACAGTTATTGGTGTTTTATGACCGACAGTAAAATCAGGAACGTGTTAAACTAAGCCCTCTTCCCGGTTGGATAGGTTAAGGGTTCATCACACACTTCCTCCTGGAGTAACCCTTCGGGTACTGAATGAAAAGAGTTGACTCTCGACAGCAGTGTGACAGTTAGGCAAGCTGGGATCTGTTGGCTTTTTTTCCCCTCTCTCTTCACCTGCATTCATCCATTGAAGAGCTGTCGATCAGGTATTGTCCCTTTCAGCAACACTCTGCAGCCTGCAGCTGTGCAGCAGCAGCTGGAGGAAAGTGTGCTGCTCATGGGCACCTTGGCAGTTTTTTTCCCCTCGTTTACTTTTCCCACATACACTTAAATAGTTTAAACCGGTGTCCGCGTTCTCACCCATTCTTCCAGAGAGGTTAATTGAGAAGTGCCATTTTTTGCCGCTTGTCCAACATTTTCCTCCCCAGCCTCATTCTGGTGACTGTGATGTGAAGTTCCCCCTGCTCTCCACTCCCTGGTAACTGCTTACTTGCAGCGTTCCCAGGCTCGGGCTAGTGGCACGGCTCCCAGATCTGGCTCTGGGAGACAGAGGGGTTTCTCAGGAGACAGAACACAAATACAGGGATCCAAATAACTCAATCACCAGAGGGGCTATTAGGCCCAGGATCTTAGAGGCTTACCCCTGGGAGGGTGTTTGTGTTTGGAGAGGGGTGGCTGGGGACTGGATGGTCAATGGAGGTGTTTGGGTAACACCACAGCCATGGGTCCTGTTAATTTGAGACAGGTCATGGTAGATTTCAGTCTTAACCTCTCTGATCTTGAGTGGAAGGAATCCCATTATTATCCTTACTGGAAACGAGCTATAACACGGCTCTTTCTTATTTATTTATTCATTCATTTGTTTATTTTTACACAAACGTTTTTTGTTTTTGCTCTTCTTTTCAGAGGTTTGGAAAGTCTTAATTTGTAATAAACAAAAAACAAATAGAAAAATGCTGATGACTGTCTATTTATTTACAAATTACTTTGAGTGTTTAAGATACTGATTACGGTAATTAAGACTTTTTTTTTACATCCAGATCTATAACATATATAGTACTTCTGTGTTTATGTGTCTCATATGTGAGCCCATTTCTCAAAGGGTGACACACTCCATAAACACATTTTTCTTCACATATAGAACCGAGGCATCGCAGTCGACCTCTGGACCTCTCACAGGACGTAGGTGTAAATATTTTCAAGCAGGAGATTGATCGCGTGCACTTAAGGGCTCTTTGGGAGCGATGCTAAAGCCATGATTTGTTGCAGAGGTGTCATTAACCTCACGACACTTCTTGAACATGTCTGTGTTTTATTCTGCCACCGTAGTAAACTGGAGCATCGACAGCCGATGTGTTCCTCCTCTCTCAGAGAGAATAACAAAGTCGACCCTGGCTTTTATGTCAGCTTCCCTTTCCCCTCTTTGTTTACTTTATCACTATGTGTTCTGGCATTTTACTGGTGGGTTGTCTCACATGCCAATGTCCCCCCCCCCCCTTGCAAACTCTTGCCTTCTCACACATCTTCTCGTAAGGAGGTCCTCAGTGGTGTTCAATGTACAACATACATCCTCAGTATGAATGAGTGGCTGTTGGATCTCTAGTGTGGAAACAGCATGGACTGTATAAGAAGTGGACGTAGTCATCGTGACATCACCCATTAGTTTGTAGACTGCCGTTTTGAAGTCTCGAGTTTGGCATTTTGGCCGTCACCATCTTGGTTTTTTATTGCAACCAGAATTGACACGAGAGGGTGGAGCTATGTACAACCGAACGCTGATTAAGACGATTTCATGCTACCAAAATGTTACAATTATCACAAGGTAGCCACGCCCTAAAGCGTACCCTGCTTTATGGTCTATTTGACCATAATTTACTAAATGAACATCATGCTGTATTGAAGAAGACTTTAAACTAGTGATTGAGACCATAAACTCATGTTTACAATGTTTACCGAGGTAATAAATCAAGTGAGAGGTAGGGTCATTTTCTCTTTGACTTCTATACAATCAGACTTCTTTTTGCAACCAGAGGAGTCGCCCCCTGCTGGCTATTAGAAAGAATGCAAGTTTAAGGCACTTCCGTTATTGGCTTCACTTTTCAGAACCGGAGGTTGCCCACTGGGATACAGCAGTAAATATGGATAAGCATCTATACCATTGACTGTGCTGTGCTGTTTTTCCATACCTAAATGTGCGTACATCCATTTTCCCCTTACCTATTCCCTAGTCACTTGTTTAGGTGTTTCACAGAACAAGATTGCTCATATGAATGAAAGCCATTTTTAACCAAATGCCCTTGAGAGCATAGAAAAACATGACGTCACCCTAGTGACAGGAACTTCTGATCTACAACCCAACAGGTGGCTCAGGCAGGCATTCTGCTGCATTCTCATAATAACCACCCCTCTTTCCTGTTTGGATAGGTGTGGAGTGGATACATCCACAATGTGATGAAATATTTGACTTGACATGAGTAATAATATCTTTTGTCAAATGTGTGATTCTGTTTCTGTCTTTCTCACTCCAGTCAAAGATATCTCAGAGGCAGCAGCGCATGATAAAGAACCGCGAGTCGGCATCCCTGTCTCGGAAAAAGAAGAAAGACTACCTGCTCTCGCTGGAAGCTCGCCTGAATATGGCGTTGTCTGAGAATGAGCTGCTCAAGTGTGAGAATGGAAGCCTCAAGAGGCAGCTCGAGGGCCTGCTGAGTGAGGTGAGAGGCTAGCAGCAACAGCTCTGCCAATACTTCCACACAGCCTGCATGTATAAAGATGTCTGTGCAGAGTAACAGAAGTAGAGAAGTTTCCACAACAAGTCTTGTGAGGATTATACATGACTCATATCTGTGATTTGTAGTTTGTAATTCAACATGATGTCTAACTTTTCCTTGCAGAACACAGTACTGAAGGTAACGGCCCCCAAGAGGAGAGCGGTGTGCCTCATGGCGGTGTTGGTGTTCGTTGTGCTTAACGTCGGACCAATGAGGTGAGCACATGATGCATGATGTGTGACTATGGATCTCTCTCTGTATGTCTTTAACAAAACAATGGGGATGATGGCACACTGTTGCTCAAGATACATGAAGATTACTGGTAACTGCAACATACTGTAGATGCACAAGAGTTTGATTACCAGAGGAAAACAAATGGGAAGCCCCATGAGTCATTGTGGGAATCACGCCTCCCATGTGAGACATTACGCAAAAACGTTTATTGAAAACAGAGCTGAACATTTCCCACTGAAGCAATATGTTCACATAAACCCACTTCACCCGTGTTTCAGTTGACAGTCAATGAATACATTGACCTAAAAATAAAAGTTGACAAACGAAAAAACAATCATCTCACTATTGTTTGCCAACAGTTTAGATAAGGCTTGTTTATGTTATAATTAATGAAAAATAATGAATGTAATTGTATCACATGCATTCATAATGGTCTCCCTTTAAG
Organism: Sebastiscus tertius; assembly: GCA_916701665.1. NCBI lineage: Eukaryota > Metazoa > Chordata > Actinopteri > Perciformes > Sebastidae > Sebastiscus > Sebastiscus tertius. Next base: position 6,338 of record CAKAOH010041334.1, on the reverse strand, counting down.
TTTTGAGCAAAATTACCTGAACTTAAAGGGGACATATCATGAAAAACTCACTTTTTTTCAGTGCTTGTGCACATATTTGGGTATCTGGAGTGCCTCCCAACCCAGAAACTGGGTAATAAGACAACCCAGTCAGGTTTTTTGTGGGCTGCCTAGATCAGAAAACATGTGACTCAACAAGCAGATTCAGATTTGGCTCCCCTTCCGTCACATGCAGGCTCATTAGAATATACCTTTACTAAGGCAAGGCTATTGAGTGAAGGCTAGGACCCGATCTTGGGCTATGGGGTATGACACACGTGCAGTGTAGGTGGAGCTGCGATGTTACAGCAGACGGCGCTAGAAATAAATGGATGGTGCTTGCTCAGGTGTTCTTTGGGTGCACTCGGCTTTGACGGAACTTTTAGGGTACGCACGAGTGGATGGCGAGAGATACACAATAGAACGTTTTCAAATAGAAGGCATTTATTTATGTTTTTTCTTAAAGATCTTTTCAATAATTGCAGAATTGTAATTCTCACCCATAAAGTAGGCTACTATGACACACTCCCTGCGGACGCAACCAATCAATCATCCTCATGTTCTATGATCGTGCGCCAGCTAGTGAGCCTTTCGGCAAGTGCAGATCAGATTTTACTGCGCATATGTTGTGCCCCAATGATATGACACGATATAAAGCTGTGACATCTCCTCTTTTAAACCCCCCTTGTGCAAAGCTGCACCATATTTTTTCTGGAGGGGGGTCTTAAAGAGACAGGTGCTAATACGGAGCGTTTCAGACAGAGGGTGAATACAGGTATATTCAGACACAGTATGAGAACAATAATGTGTTTTTTGAACATTAAATTGTGTAAACATGTTCTAATAGAAACCCAAAATACAAGTATAAACTTGAGGCATAATATGTCCCCTTTAACAGTACCCTTGTGGTACAATCCAGAGTACTGTAGTCCAGTAATGCCCATACATAACAGTCTTATCTTGAGTGAAACTGATGTACTGGTAGTTGGTAAAGAAGTCGACGACTAATAGTTCGTCCATGCCAAATAGCTCTCGTGCGTACAGTATCTTCCATTCCTCTGTTGTTGTTGCCAGAGTTTATAGGACTGTGTGACTAATGGGTGAATAAGCTTCCAAACGCCCTGCTGGGTCGGGAGGAAAGTAAACATTTACCACTTACTATTATAAAAAGAAAATCATTTCAGGCTACAAAAGAAGAAGTATAAAACATTTGTATACGGCGGTATTTCTTATCTCTGCTCGTAATATTAACAGTCGTGACATATTAAGATGAGTTATGTAAAACTTCACTGGGGAAAAGGGTTTATTCCACCCAGCTAGCAGATGGAGAGATTGCGTAATCCCACAAAAACTAAAGTCAAATCCACCTCCAACTATAATGACGACTTCTCTGTTCTCATGTTTTAAAAATGTTTTGTTTTCTCCTGGGAATAACACGCTCCACAAAGATGCGAGGATCTACTCGTTGGACTGGCTGTCTTTGATAATCTGCTTGCGCTCTGTGCTGGGAATGCAGTTGTTCTCTAGAGCTTAAACACAAAAAAGGTTTCTTGGGGCCCATGAATGAGTTTGCTTTTGTGACTCGAGTGGTATCCACAGTAGCTGAAGTCTTGTGTGTGTCTGTACCTGTGCTCGCATCTGCGTGTTTTGTGTTTGGGCTCTCCTTTGGAATGTAAAATATGCCCGCTTTTGAGATCGGATCCCTTTGAAATGAAATGCCACCCAGTGCAGTAATACCGTTGAAAGAGGCTGTGTGTATTTTTGCTTGTGTGTGCGCCGCAGCGTGCTTTGGGTTGTGCAGTCTAGATCAGAGTTCAGATTCTGCTTGTGGCTAAAAACCCTCCTGTGCACAGGATGTGGCCCACGTGGAATTCAGCGGTCATTTCAGTCCAGTACGCACCCGGTTCTTCTTTTCAGTTGGTTTCCTCCACCCTTATGGTACATGTCCACAGCCTCTGTCCTTTCCACGCCCATTCATTGTCTGTCTTCTGCTCCTCATTTGCGTAAAGTTGAGGTCTGGGCTACTTTATGCAAATCAGGGGTGTCCAGAGACTTTTAAACTAACTGTTGTTAATCCAAATGAAAGACAGATATGGCAACTGTATGCCTTATTTCTCGTATAAAATGTTTTCAGAAATACATTTTAGTGGACTATTTTCGTGATATAAGAGAAGAAAGTTTACAACCGAGCCGCCACGTTGGTTCTGGTTTGAAAGCTGGGTGCAGCAGCCCACGAGGGAAACCGTTCGTTCAATCAGGTGCCCATAGTGCCTTGTGTCTCGTGGCAGCCAATCAAGCGTCCCATGCTGGGAAGCGAGGCGATCCCTCTCAATAGAAAAATGCCCCTGTGGACATGTACCAATAGTGTCCTGATTTTGCCTCACCTGTCTCTTCTCCTCACCTCACCTGTCTTCTGTTTCTTCAGTCTGTTTCCGGGCGGCCCAGGCTCCAAGCTCGGAGACGTCTCCATGCAGCACGGCGGCAGACACCTGCTGGGTTTCACGTCAGAGGAAGAAACCGAGGCTGTGATTACCGACTTTCTCGGCAGCGGCCCCTCTGAGATGGCCGACAGGTAATGAGCTCAACCCACCGCCACCAACACCTTTCACAACACAACACCGTGTCAGCGGACCCGGACGCACCTGTGCCTGGGCTCAGCCTGAGCTAGTACAGCTCATTACACCGCGTGTAAACATGCGCGCCAGCCGATTACCGACTCTGTCCAAACGTCTGCAGGCCCCTGGCTAGTTGGCCAGCAGTTGTGCTTTGAGTAACAAGGTGGGAAATTAGGGTCAAGCCTTGTTTGACATCCAGCTTTATATTGCCAGTAACAGTTTATTTTTCTAAAAGGTTATATATTTTTCTTTCTTTTTTTAAAATGCAATAGAGGCCCAGCAGTTTCGTTTGTAAATTGCATAAATAACATTCTTGTTTGGTGCGTTGCTTGTCCTGCACCCAACATGTCCTGAAAATGATGTTTTGCAAGCTGGTCAGAGCATCTAATGTCTGCATGGCATCGCCAGCCTGTGTTTTGTCAGATCTCTGCGTCGGGTATGTTACATGTTAATGTAAACCATTCGACTGTAGTATCAGGTTTCCCGGCAGCATTAAACCAGCGCGGGCAGGAAGGAACACATTAGCCTTTACAAAAGGGGTGACAGCACCAAACGCACCAGGGAGGAGGATGACGGGGGGTGGGGAGGAGGGACATGCAACTTAATCTCAGGGTCCCACCGAACAGGAAGGTGTGTGTGCGGGAAGGTTAATACGGGCCCCTCCGTTAGAGTCATGATGAAACCTCCGTGGGCTGACATGTTGTCTCGCCAAACCATTTCCAGAGCGTTTTAGTGACGGGAACGCGAGGCGTAGCTGATGCGTTGGCTCAGATCAAGGAGGCCCAAGGGGAGGCATTACGTCGGTGGCAGGCGTTTTGGTAACAAGCTCCCTGCAGGTGGGCACCGACTGTGAACAGTCTACATCATCACCTTAAGCCACATAATCATTCATTCGCAGAGGTAGAACAGTTGTAATTTAAGTCACAGTGACGTCTGAGAAGCAGTGTGCTGCTAATCCATAATGTATGTAAAGCCACCTTATGGTAACAATCCAGACTGCTTCATAATCGGACTGGATGTGACCTGCAGGGTGGTACGGTAGTGCTCAGTTCTCCGTAGCATGTTTCTGATCATCCTCGAGCAGCATGTGGACGCATCGTTTACAGAATATGCACTTCCCCTCTCAGCGGTTTTTGTGCACACAATTATCGACTGAAGCTCTGCCACTTCTGCACATGTCAAGTATGAAGAATTTGAATCAAAGAAAGTCATTAGTAACTTTAATTATCTCCACATTGACGCGACGCTGGTTTCTTTTTTGGTAATGTTTGCTTTCTGCTCTTGGGCCCAATCCCAATGTCCCCCCTAAGGACTTAAACCCTGAACCCTCAGAGACTTAACTGGCTGGTTAATGGTGCCTTTTTAAATGGGGTCTTGTTTACCGTGTTCACCAGAAGAGTACATATGAACACCCCCCTCTTGTGGTATTCACGACCTCGTAAGTGGAAAGTTTCTGAAAGAGACTAGAAGTAACTGTCAAAAAAAATCAATGTACTTGTTTTTGTCAAATTTCATCAAGCAAAATTAAAAGAACTGGTTGATGAATAAACCAGGTGTGTAATATAGTCGAATGCTGCGTTCCTCTGATTTCATTTGTTTTTTATGTTCCATCTTAAATCATTCATGTTAATGTGAACTTAAATATGCCTGGCTGAACAAGCATGTGTCGTCCTCTTTCTTAACTTTTTTTCTTAACTCCTACAGGCATCCCTTATTAACCAAGGTAACCCTGTGTTTAACGTCACCATGCTATGAATTGTGGGTAATTCCCTCGGGCAAAGTCTGCAGAAATGCAGACTTACGGAAAGTGTTCATAAAGGGCTCAAAATGTCAGCGAGAGAGCCCTGAAGGACTTGATGATTTGACAGTGGGACAGCCCTAAACCCTCATGGACTTTGCAGGAACGCGCCTCAAAGTCTGTGAGTGTGGAAGTTGGGATTGGGCCCTGGGTGTTTCACCGCCGTCAGAGGGCAAGCAGCCACGTTGGCTCTCAGTTTGCATTCAAGGCATATTCTCAGCATGTGGAAAATATTTTTTACCAGATTCTTATTTGAAATTCTTACATTGATTTGAGAGAACATGAACAGTCTTGTAAAGTTATCACTTTTCTCTTTGTTTACCAGCCGCTCTATCTGCTTTTTCTCCTGCGTTGCAGCTCTGAGGATAAGGCCCTGATGGTGGTGAAGGATCCAATCTTCCTCAGACCACCTCCCCCCTGCCTGCCTCCTGTTAACAGGACCAAGTGCTTAGAGTAAGTTAGGAACTCTTTAAAGCTGCATTCGGTAACTTTGAGCAAATATGATAAAAAAAAAGTCATATTTATGTTTATACCGTTTTATAAAATGGTCACTATATCCTGACAGTAGTGCATGAGAGAGATAATCTGTGAAAAAAATAATGTTCCTCCTAGTGCTCCTAATCTTTACAAGATTTAACAGCCAAATAAAACTGTACAATTAATCAAAATTTTATCTAAATCGCAATATAGCCTTCTGCAATTTTCAAATATTTGTTAAAGGCGAAATGTGTGTCAAAATAGCATTTTATTTTAAATATTGCCTAATGTCCTGACCTACACATCATATTCTACAGACTTAAGAAAACATCTTTGTTTGGTACAGATCACTACAAAAATCACACCGTAATCTATTTAATATGTTTTTCAATGAAAATGAGAATAATGATATATAATGATGATAATGATATATATAATTTCCTCTAATATCGCAAATCATATCGCAATCTGTCAAAATAATCACAAATAGATATTTTTTCAAAATCGTGCAGCAGTAGCGCTGAAGGAAAACAACCAACCAGAGCCGACGATTCTCTACAGCAGCTGTCGATCACGGCTCGCGAAACTCTCAAACTCCGATCAAACGGTCAAACTAGACAGCGCTGATCAAATATGAATCAATATTCTGTTACTGTAATGCCTATTTCTCACCTCGAATGTTTTCAATATAGTAGCCAAGTCACAAACTTTAGGCATTACAGAAACAGAATTGGTTGTTTTCCTTTGGGCGCTGTGAATTCTTGCAAATGCCATAGGACACAGAGGAACATGATTATGAACTCATGGTCTTATGGTCTCATGAACTACCGTCAGAATATAGTGACAGTTTTATATGAATAACTTTGCTCAAAGTTACCGACTGCAGCTTTAATGTACAGCCTACTTTTCTCCTTTCACGTAATACCACAAAAATGCTAAATGTGTACCTAAAATGTGAAAAAAGTCTAATTCCCGTTGATTGGCAGGTTGGCCCATGAGTTGAGGGGTTGGGTCCATCGTCATGAAGTACAGCAGACCAGATCCAGACGCATGAGTAACAGCAATCACAAACCCACCAGGACCATTCTGGTAAGTCGCAGCATGTTGTGGAAAACAGGAAACACACGTCTAATGGACCGTGTAAGAATTTACGTGATGTTCAGCGTTCAGTGCTTACAAACTAAACTCGACTTGTATTTTACGCCATTTAAAGTTTTTATTTGACAAACCAAAAGCCTCTCTTTCACCACTGTTTCACCTCCCCTCACACCTTCTCTTTTTTCTGCCTCTCATTTCTCTTTATTGGGCTGAGTTTAATCCGGCAGCCCTGAGAAAGTAAACACAACACTTAGGGGGGAGCTGTAGGATTAGTGCCCCCTGCTCCTTTTTTCCATCATTTTTTTCAAAATCTGTCACAGTAGGTCCAATCC
>CAKAOH010041333.1:0-37706 GCA_916701665.1 Sebastiscus tertius | reverse complement strand
AAACCAAACTATGAGCCAAAGGAAACTCAAAAGAGTTTGTGATGATTCTCTGAGTGTCGGTCACCTTTCCCTCCACACAGCGTCAGTGGAAACACGTTAAATCTGACTTTGCGTTAAGTGGGACCGTGAGGTCGTCGGCTCCTCCTGAACTTTTAGAGAATGAAAGGATCTATTCAACAGATCGGTCAACAACTTGAGTTCAGGACGGTGTTCCGAGGATGTTTGAAAGACATTCCTCTCAGGAGTTCATCTTAATTCATCTTTGGGAACATGGCTGTAATTATAAAAGACATTAACTCTGTGGAACAGTGACGGTTATGTTAATGTTCCCTGTCCAAGGATTTCTGATACCAGGAGGTGAATTCTTTTCATTCACTCGTTCTTTCCAAGGGCGGTCAGGGTGCTCGAAGACTCTAAAATAAAGAGAAAGCTCTAATAGGATTTGATTTGGAATACCTCTGTTAGTACTGTATTTCTCTTTGGCTGCTCAAACTTTCATTACCTTCACAAGCAGAGAAGAATCAGAGGAACCGGGGTTGACATTCTCTGAAGTTTTCTTATTCACTATTTAGTGTTTTATGAACTGTTGAGATTATTTGAAGAACATTTGATGACCCTGAAGCCTATTGAAGCTCAATCCATCAATTTGTTTTCCTACAATATCCTCTCATAGTTACTAAACTATGATTGAACTAATATTAAACTATTTAGGACACTCAGTACTTGGTTAAAGGGACTGTTTGGAACTTTTTAAGCGTATATATGTACCGGGTCGGGACACATGCGCGCTCGCGTATGTGCGCATTATGCACGCATTATGCGCGCTCGCGTGTGGCCGCTGTCTCTCCTCCTCTGCCTGCCCGCCTTCACTCAGACAGCGCGCGCGTTCTCACGTACTCGCTCCACCTCTAGACATGAACGGACGCTCACTCCACCCTGCAGCAGAGTTAGTGTAGCTCTGAGAATATCTAGTGAATGTTCAGTGGACGTTTGTGCAGAAATAACAATATATAATCTAATATAATATAATATACTATACATATATAATATACATATATTTGCATAAAGCAGCATATTAGTCCACTCCCATGTTGATAAGAGGATTAAATACTGGACAAATCTCCTTTAAGGTTCATTTAGAACAGATAAAATATGTGCGATTAATTGTGATTAACTATTTTCATTGAATGACCGTTCTGCTTTTTACACATTGAAACAAAATCCCTGAATGATTTGATCAAAGAAAGAAAAGTTACAAACAAGTAGCTTGTGGTTTTATTAATTGATTATTTCTGGACACACGACTTAAAGGTGACTAAAGATCGAATATTTTAATGTAGATTTTTTGCAAAAATGTGAGCATGGAAGCAAAGAAGGCAAGCCCCTGAAAACCAAGTCAATATTGCAGCGTATCATACATGGTTCGTTTTTATTTTATTAACCAAATATTCATACTTCCCGATCCTACCTCCCGATTTTCCCGGGAGACTCCCGTTGTTCATTGCCCTCTCCTGGTGTCCTCCCGGGGTCACAGGTCTCCCGTATTTCTCCTGATTTATAGCAAATGTTCACACCTTTTTTTCCTTTTCATTATCTCAACTTGTTTCTGGAACTAAACAGTGTGTATAATCTCCTACTGTTTCCACCCGGACGACAATACAGCTACACCGATTGTCGTTCCCCGGAGGTAGAGAGCTGCAGCGAAAAGCCATCGTGGATATACAGTAGTGTGTTTCAGAGGTCAGAGCTGGCGTTATCTCGTTGTGTCTGAAAGGACCTCCACTGAGGGAGAGAAGGAGAAAGAAATGGAGAGAATGTGCTGGAAAAATGCAAACATGCTGCACATTCCTACGGTCATAACAGGTGACACTCATTGCCCTTAAGGCCTATTTCTGTTTCAGTGTTGCATACCTAGTCAACGAACTTGTAGCGCCTATTTGAGGACAGGTAACCCTAAAAAGGACAGAAGTGTCAGTCAGACAGACAATGTGAGATATACGACTGTGAGCATGCACGCAAGGGTATACTGTAAATGTCGCGAAACGGAAAGACTCAGGGCTCTCAGCCCTGAACATTTATGTTGATGGTTGTTTGCCCACTTGCAAGTGTTTATTAAACCTTTAAAGGGACTATTTGTGACTTTCAGAATGTCTTCTTAACAGCGACACCTGTGGCCGTGAAGTCAGCGAAAGTCAGAGTCGGGCTCGCGCCTGCTCGCTCTAAATAGACCTGAACGAGCATCGCTCAAAACAGTGAGGCGACACACGTCAGCTCAAAGCACAATATCACTCTAGATTTCAGCTGCTTGGCAGTAATGTTAGCTGACCAGACCAAGGTCTCTCCATGAACATGATTTAGATCTGATCCTGGTGTTGGCTTTTCCTGCCTCACCCTCCTGCGCCCGCAGGGAGACACCGGCACCCGGAGCCTCTCCTCCGCTGCCTGCTTGCATTCACTGACACAGCGCGCACCAACAGAGGTTTTCCGTGTCTTGTGAAGTGACGAGCCTCCGCAGAGAGGAACGTGAACCGTGACACCAGCACCCGGTGTCTCCCTGCGGGCGCAGGAGGGAGATGGTAACGTTTCTCTCTGGAGGGAGCTGCATCATTTATTTCTGCACAAACGTCCACTGAACATTCACTAGATATTCTCAGAGCTAAACTAACTCTCCTGCAGTGTGGAGTGAGCGCGCGTTCACGTCGAGAGGTGGAGCGACTACGCGAGCACGCGCGCTGTCTGAGTGAAGGCGAGCAGGCAGAGGAGACGAGGCTCCCGGCATACGCGAGCGCGCATGTGTGCCGACCCGCTACATTTATACGCTCACAAAGTTACAAACAGTCCCTTTAAGTAGTCAAAGTCACAAAACACGATTTTCATTTCTCTTTAACATCACAAATTGAGACTACTAAAAGTTCTAGATATACAGTATAATACCATACATAAAAGACATAAAGTCGTTTTGTTACCTCTATGAAGGTGGCGTTCCAGAGGCGAGATTTGAAAGTGACGACTGCATTAGCGTCCATGCCCCGCAGTAGGCACTTAAACGTCACACATTTAGCCCCCCCATCGTTGCCACAGTGAAGTGACTGTCAACAACGGAGAGAGCACAAAGTTACCACAAGATTCACTAGAACTAGAACCACTCTACTACTACTGGTTGCAAAAAGTACATATACATAATCTAGTAATATAAAACAAAAGAATAGGACTGGATAGTGTGGTGTTACCAGAGTATTAAATTTCTTCGTGTCGAGTAAACGTGAAAGACTGCCCTCGTCAGATCCCTGGTTCTTTCCTACTGCTCTTCTCTTCCTGGTGTCACTCTTAAAGCAGAGAAGAAAAAGTACATTCAAATATAAAATTCAATTAAAACTTCTTTATTTCTTTAAATAAATATAAACCTTTACTGCTATACTGCTATAGGCTGTTTTTACTGACAATGAGCTCCTCTTTAGGAGAGCAGTCCATCTGGTCCACTCCAACAGAGGTGATCTCCATCGGGCGGAGCAACATCTTCTGGTCCGCTGTCTCTTTTGGCCATTTTACGTGAAGGGTGGCGGCGCCGAAGTTTTTCAAGCTCTTCCCCAGATTGATTATCTGTAAATCAAGACAGGATCAGCGCCCTACCTCAGATGATATAGTACGATTTATCGAACTAAAGCACGTGTACACGCAGAATGCTGAAGTCAACATTTCAATGAAATAGAGATACGCGTGGAGCAACTTCTGAGCTGTCCTGTACTCACTCTGAACTGGTGTGTGATGGCAGCGCCAGTGGCACTTTCTGTCTTTCTGGCACTCTCACCTTTGGAGTCTCCTGAGAAGTAGACCTGAGACGGCTGGGCTTGTCTGGAGAGTCGGGGGGGGGGCGCAGTTAGCAGCATGAATCTGTGCATACTTTTTGAATATGAGCTATTATGTGTGTGTTTCTCACCCTGATAAAGTCAGCTGCAATATGAAGTTCACCTTTACCTTTGGTTTAGAGGGGGCTATATTCACCTGGTTGCTTGTCCTGAGATTACACACAGGTCAAGTCAGAAATGTACCACAAATGTTGATGCATAAATGCATTACGGTCCAGGAGCGTGCCCGCTGCATCTGTAGTATTATCCATTCGTATTCCAAGCTTAGATTTACTTACGTATTCAGCTGAAGATCAACCTCCAGTTGAGTAATGTTAGTAGTGATGCGTGATGTACTCAGAATAATGTAGAAGATCGTCTATATGCGCAAACACAGAGACATTATATCAGCAGTGCCACTTGTGCAGAGGAGGTAGACACATTGTCCAAAAGGTGATTTTCTCTTACCACTGAGTCGCGCTTGAAGGGGTTTCCAAGGTCACAATTAACCTGAGAACCTTCTCTATTGGGCTCACAGAATACTTGGTCCTGAAATCAATCACAAGCTCCAATCAGAACCACATTGTGTTTATGTGTGTGTGAAAGAGAAAGAGAGAGAGAGACAGAGGAAGAGAGACTCACGCCAGATATATGGCCGTAAGTAGAGTAGGTGAGGGAGCTCGGGAAGGTGGCGATCACATCGGCTTCGTAGGCGTCATCTCCGTTCGGATTGGACACTTTGATCTCCAAGGTGATGTCCTTCTGGTCGCTGAGTGAGATCACCTGCATGCCACTCTCGTCCCTTTAGACACACACAAGTTAAGGCCCGTACAAAGTAATAAACATGATGCTTTTATGAAAAATAGGTGTGTGTGTGTCCTCTTACCGATTTAATGGAGTGAACTTGTCTTTGTCAGTGTGGCCGTAGAGACCCTCCACCTTCAACTTGCTCTCACAAATATTGTCTTTGCCGCACCCTTCCTTCAGGAAATTCACCTACAACCACATTCACACACACACACACACAAAAAAGATGATATAGATACAGCGCGAACATCAAATCCATCTATAAAGTCTGTCTTTCATGCACACACACCACTGATCGGGTTATCGCTGGCACTTTGGCGTCCAGGACGGGTGTCATTTGAGAACCTGAGCTCTGTCTGCGTTTACGGTTGGCGCCCTGGATGTCCACGGACACATCGATGGGGATCCCGTTCAGCTTGTCTTTAAAGTTTTCCTGTAGAGTGGAACAATATCACTCACCACCCACAGATGCACTTTGTTCGAGAGAGGAGAAAGACCTTTCCAGAGAGAGTCACTACCTGTATGATAAGCTTACGCTTAAAGCACGCTTTCTTTCCTTTGCCAGTCATGATGACGGTCCCAGTGGACTTGGGACCTTTCGTATCAGCGAAGGTCCCTCTGGTTTGGAGACCTCTCTCCCCACGGACAGCGTCCGCCTCAAGGTGGTACGCCACCACTAGATGGGACGGAGACAGAGACGAGGAGGATAAAGAATGACAGATGAAAACGATTGGGTTTCTTGTGGGGCTTGGCAATATGGCCAAAATCTTCTATCCCGATATAGGTCATATCATATCTTGATAACGATATAAATCACGATATAGCATGTTTTATTGTAGTTCAAATGTACTGTATGTGTGAATGAAATACTTGACAAATGAAAAGTACTGAGTATTTACTCATTTAATTCAGAACTCTAGTGCAAAATGATCATAATAGTTTCAAGTGAGATCATAAAGGAAAAAAAATAGATATTTCCATATATACACACATGTTAATCATCGTGGTCACCACAAATGATATTCACTCGAAATATTTCCCATCTTTTCTGAGAAATTTGAGTTAGTCTGTGATTATTGTCAATTTAGATGACGTAATTGTGTATGACGTCACCTAAATGTCATCACGATACTATTCCATTGAAAGATAATGAGAAGCAAAAACACTATAAAGACGACTATAATACAGAAAAAGACGGCTCAGCTTACTCAGACTGGGAGCGTAGCTCTCGGGGCTGGCAGTGTAGGTTAAGCACACCTCAACTTCCAAGCTGGGGACACAATGCAGTTTATCCACAATCAGACACAGTACCGTAAGGCATAATGCTTAACAGTAATTCTTCATAAGTTTGATGAATGTCCTTTACTGAAAAAAAGACGCACGTACCAGAAGTTATTGTCACAGTTCTTCATGGTGAGATCGATTTTCTCCGGCGTGAACGTGATTTTCTTCTCGATGTTAATAACTGGACGTGCTCTGGGGAGGACAGGACTCAAGTGAGCAACTCTATAACCAAGATCAGAGATGGACAGTGAGAAAAATGTGCAAGTTCACTGACTCACTTGTAGATAAAGACAGAGTCAGAGAGGGATCCGACAGCCAGGTCAGGGTAGGAGTTCTTATCCAGGTCCATGTTTCCTGCCAAAGAGTAGCCGAACTGCTTCACTCCTGGCATGCCGTTCAGAACCTAAAGCAACAGAAACACACGTTAAAACCAACCATCATAACTTTATTGTGAGCTACAACCTAACAAAAGTAGTAATCTATATTACATTTTACCTAAATTATTTTTTTAGGAAGCTTTTTAGGGTTCAAGCGTGATGGTCAAACTGATGTAAACACCTTCTTCATTATTGAAAGAAAACATTTATTTGGATTTTCTTAGATGAAAACATTACACATTTGGACAAGATGTATATGCAAAAAAAAATCCAATCAGCTAATCCACCAGTTTATTACATACCTGTATTGGTTTTTTAGAGCTGAGACCGTCGGCTGCTCCGTGGTAGATGTAAACTTTCCCTCTTTCGCTATCATCAAAAGGAGCTCCCACTGCAAAATCTGACAGCAAGAACAAAAACAGTGACTTACAGTGTTGCTATACAGATCAATGAGTGGCATCAAGACTGACCAGCTGACAGTAGTATACATATGCAAAGTACGCAAACACGTTGCAGCCTCACCATTGAAACCGTCCTGATTGATGTCTCCCAGGTTTTCCACAGCCAGGCCAAACATGGAGTTCTGAGGGCCGTCTATTCTGGTGGGCGTCACTTCGTTCCACTTTCCCGCTTTGTTGACGTAGACGTAGACGGCTCCTCCGATTTCCCCATCCTTCTCAAAGTACTGCGGCGCTCCCACCACTATGTCTTGCCAGCTAACAAACAAAGGGCATCGCTTGTTCGTGAGTATACAGTAATGGCGAAAAGCAGAAGTCGCAGGTTGTGTCTATCCACGCTGCGTCACTCACCCGTCCCCGTTGAGGTCCAGCACAGTCAGATCGTAGCCGAAAGACGAGGCCAGCCCTTCCCCTTCCAGGGTGTACTCTTCTAGCAAAATGCTCCCCTCTCCTTTCTTCAGCAGCACCACTGCTCCGCTGTGGTTGGCTCTGGGAGCTCCCGCCACCACCGTCAGCTGGCCCTTCTTGGTCAGATGCATCCCCGAGTCCAGAGAGAAGCCTGGGAGACGAGAGACAAAGGAAGGCTTGCTTACATAGCCAGGGGTAATCAGGTGCTTGAATACGCTTCTTTGTCACGATGGAGCGACTGAAGTGATGGCATAGATTGGCAATGAATGGACAAAGAGAGTGCGCAGCGTCTTACCCAGGTAGCTGCTGTCAGGAGCAGGCACCAATTCAGGTTTCCTAAATCTCTCATCTCCCACCTCAAAAGGACCGTCATCATAGATGCCTTGGTCTATAAAGGATTCGTTCTTTTGCTCCAGGCGTACCACACCTGGAGGCGAGGAGAGGAGAGGACGGGTTAAGACGGAAGAGATCTGGCTTGTAGGGATGGGGGAAAAAATCAATACAGCATAATATCACGATATTTTGCATAGCAATATTGTATCGATACACGGACATCAAGTATCTATCTTTTATTATATAATCTATTAACCTCTTGACAATCTGTGGGCGGGTCTGGCCGCTGATCTGTCTTTCAGAGGTTGTAGAGGGCTCAGTCTTAAAGCTAGAGTGAAGATACTGGTATCATATGAACCTAGAAAACCTAAGGAATTGGTACCAACCATTTCATGTTAGCTTGTCAGGAAGAACGCGAAACAACGCTCCAAAGTTATGCTAAATTTTGGCGAGGAAAAGCTGGCATGGTCATTTTCAAAGGGGTCCCTTGACCTCTGACCTCCAGATATGTGAATGAAAACTCTGAGATGAACAGAGTGAAAACTGTATCTTATTAGATAAAACAGATGTTGACAAACTGCATAATTTGCAGTTGAATAAAGATAATAATATCGTAATAAGATCGTATCGTGGGGCCTCCGGTGATTCCCGCCCATGCTGGCTTGTAATAAAAGGATGCAAAACCCATAACACAATAATCCTAATTAGCAGTAATGTTGAACACATGACTGAAAAAAGCATCACTGGCAAATTCCTTTGAAATGAAAAGTGATAAATCGATGTGATAATGAAGCACATGTGCAGTTAAATTCTCTTACAGTAAATCTTATTCATAGCTTACTCACTAATTGCACACACACACACACACACACACACACATTAGACTACCTTTCCAGTTGTACGCTCCAGGAGCTCCAAAGATGAGGTAATGGTAGTCCTTGTCGAATGTGGCAGAGATGCCCTGCTGGCAGGAGCCGAACACTTCGTGGCTTGGGGGCCGGATGTCACAGAAATGCCAGCTACCTCCCTCTTCATTCGTGCCTGGGTCAATAGTCAGGGATTGACTCAGCACGTAGCAGCGGCCGATGATGCCACGGGACTCCATGTTTGTGTTCACGCTGGACCGCGTCTGGTAGCGATGGGCACAGGTCTACCAGGGGAACAGAAAGTCAAGTTGACGTAATGGTGATTAAAAGGAAAAGGCTCATGTTGAAATGAGTTTTCAAGCTTCAGCTTCAAGATAAGCCAATTACTCATATATTTGACATAGTATATATTCTGCAGTGCAGAAACTTTTAGTAGATCTCCATTGTTTAAGCCAGTTTGAGCCATTTATCAAGCAAAAATGTGCCGCTTTTCTCTGTTTTTTTTTGTCTGCTTGATTCAGAGCTTCATTGCATATCACTTATTTACAAGACACAACTTTTATAGCTGTAATTTTAATGGACAATTTTTTAAAATGCTGTTATACATTTCCCTGTAATCCAGCATGGCATGTTTGATACCACTGGAGAACACAGGTTTGTGTTGGTTTAAAGGTATCCGTAGGGCTGAAACTAATCTGCCAATTATTTTTCTTGATTAACTGACTTAACTAGTCTTTAAAATATCATAAAATAGTGAAAAGAATGCCTGTTACAATTTCCCAGAGTCCAATGCGACCTTCGATTGTCTTATTTTATCAAACCTATAGTCCAAAACCTGCAGATATTCAGTTTACAGTGACATAAAACAAAGAAAAAACAGTGTCATGGTCTTACCACAATCTTGCCTCCCGGCCCCTGACTGTTGACTGTCACTCCCATCCACTGGTTCTCTTTGCTTTCTTTCTTTGGGTCCTCTACACAGAGACAGGGGCAGGAATAGACACAAAGAGGATGTTGTGACTCAAATATCGGGGGGGGGTAAAATAGCCTAAAACACATTAGAGAAATGCACAGGTGTCAGCAGATATCTCACCGTGGTTATCAAATTCAACTCTGGTGCAACGAGTTGCGCTGGAGGCCACGTCGCAGTTGTACAGTCCTCCTGTCACCTTAGCTTTTTGACGACTCAACGCTTTTGCTCTCGGGGCACCGACCAGCAGTCTGCAACAGACACACACACACACACACGAGTCCATTAAACCATTATGCAGCTTGATCAGATGCACATTATGAAAGAGGCTCAAGCTGCGACGCTCATTTTCATCTCTCGCTCTGGCCTTTCTTCCACTTGCACATTATATTATCATACATTCCAGTCTACTGTGTCACACAGCAGCCATATTCACACACACATCCGCCACCGAACTGATGTTCCATGTCCTCACGGTCCGACTGAGTCAAAGACCCCTTTCAAACGCCTGCTGTGGTTGATTGAACCAGGCTTTCTATCTCTCTCCACACACACACACAGAGGCTGCCATTGTGGACCAAGGACAAGGGCAAAACGCCACACCCAAGTTTTGACGATGGGCATCCAGTTCCCAGAGTTTCCTACCGAGTAAATCAAACAAGTCACGGATGTCATCCTTTGAACTGATGCTTTGTCACCATCTCTCTCTCTCTCTCTCTCTCTCTCGGTATGTTCCAGGAGCTCTCTCTGGCTTGCTTTGTCTGTCCGATGACCTCCAGAGTTAACGCTGCACAGCACACTGTCTTCACCAGATGAGATTAAGCAAAGCCATTTTTAGCTGGAACACAAAGCATTCTCAGATACGCACACCATCTGGGAGGGAATCTACACAGACATATACTAGTCAGAGAGAGGAGCTGAGGCCTAATGTGATCAGCATGTTTGCAGCGTAGACCTCACTCGTCAATGCTGCAAACACTAATGTGGGAGAAGATGTCAAAATACAAATTGTAAATCATCGTGAATATCGACTTCAGCGGGCGTGATGGGGATTAGCAAAGGACAATAAATCTATTTATATGACATACAAATATACGGCTTGTTAAAACTGTTCACAAAGTTGTCTTATAATGCTTATATTGAGCAAGTATGAAGACATTGCTCTTTAAAAAAATGCATCACGACGAGTTATCACAATGGAAACAAACTCACACACTGTTTATCCAATTTGAACCACTGGATTGGTCTGGCTTTGTTTCAAAAAGCCACAGTACTATAATTTACGCTGTTATCCCACCCAGTAAGTGTCCAATCCTACTTTTTTTTTTAACTACTATAGGGAGGGAAAGACACTTGACACAGACAGAAAAACACATTTTCACGCCGAGTGCAATTGTCCGGGCATGTGCTTATCTATTAAAGATGATTCAAATGAGTCACTTCAGAGATGAGTGACTAACCAGTGAATCCCAGGTGGGCACATCTCCGCTCCCGCTTATCGTCGGAGACACAGGAAGTCAGGAGAATGGATGGAAAGAGCTCTGCCAAGACACATTGGACTCTGGGAAATGGGGTCACTGGGTCTTCGGTCTCTGCTGCATACTGTGCTTCTACATAATCACACTGTGATACTCATTCAGTGTCTCATTCAGCTGTTTCCTTCGGGGCAAACGCAACCAACAATAGTACACAAACAGCTTTATATCAAGATTATGCTAATTAAACAACTTGGTTGTATAAGTAGTTGCTTACATATGATGCAAATTAGAAAAAGCCTTCTTTAAGAATCTAAACTGGAGACCAATCTCAATAGACATATTATCTTTATTGCTACTAGAGCTGTCAAAGTTAACGCGATAATAACGAGTTAATGCAAATTTTGTTTTAACGCCACTAATTTCTTTAACGCATTTTAGAGCTAGAGTGAATAAAACCTAAGGAATCCATCGGTACCAACCATGTCAGACTAGCTTGTTGATAAAGAGGTTAAATAACGCTCCACACTTGCGCTAAATTTAGGTGATGAAAAACTGGCATGGTCATTCTCAAAGGGGTCCCTTGACCTCTGACCTCAAGATATGTGAATGAAAATGGGTCCTCTGGGTACCCACGAGTCTCCCCTTTACAGACATGCCCACTTTATGATAATCACATGCAGTTTGGGGCAAGTCATAGTCAAGTCAGCACACTGACACACTGACAGCTGTTGTTGGCTGCTGGTCTTGAGTTTGCCATGTTATGATCTGAGCATATTTTTATGTTAAATGCAGTACCTGTGAGGGTTTCTGGACAATATTTGTCATTGTTTTGTGTTGTTAATTGATTTCCAATAATAAATATATACATACATTTGCATAAAGCAGCATATTTGCCCACTCCTATGTTGATAAGAGTATTAAATACTTGACAAATCTCCCTTTAAGGTACATTTTGAACAGCAATTTAATTTGCGATTAATTGCAATTAACTATGGACAATCATGCGATTAATTGCGATTAAATATTTGAATCGACTGACAGCCCTAAATGCTACACATTATTATTATTGTTTGCCATTGAAGAGTGAAGTGCTGACATGATGTGTCGGAGACTGGCACTGTGATAAGGTTGACCCGCTGCCTCGCTGACAGTGACCCAGCTGTTTATCTAATCGTTCACCAGCAGCAGAGGAAGCCCCAACACACGAGCCTAGTCTACAGGAAGGACAAAGACAAACATGAGAGAGAGAGAGAGAGAGTGTGTGTGTGTGTGTGTGTGTGTGTGTGTGTGTGTTTGGGTGCAATGACTCGCAAAACAGACACACACATACTGGCAGTGGCACTCGGGCACACAGGCAGAGTGACCATTAGAGACACCTCCCATTGAGAGAGGTGTGTTGCTTTTGTTTACAACAGCAAATTGGCGGGCCGGGTAGGGCACAACCCGTTGCTTAGCAACAGCCGATCATCTAGACCTCCAAATGGGTTGCAGATCCAGAGGTTCGGGTCATGTGTTACCCAACTTTTCCCTCCATCCGTCTGCCAGGATCAAGTCTGAATAACGGCTGATATTCGGTGCCCAGATGTTAAACTGATTTATGTTCCTCTCGGCATTCTTTCATCCATCACCTCTTTTATTTTCTCTTTCTCTTTGATGTTGGATATCCTCAACTAACCTGAGGGGAAGGGTGGGGGACTGAATCAGACTCTCATACACAGACCGTACACACACTCACACACAAAGTTGAGTGAAATACTAAACTCTCCAGTCTTCCCATCTCCTCCTCTGCCATTTCTGGAATCTAGACACAGCATGACATTGACATTACTGTTTAACATGCCGGCATGTCGTGCTTTCCTCTTTCCCACAGCGTGTCCCTACATCCTTCGCTCTTCTTGCTTCATCTACGTGTCTCCAGAGCAAATTTTATTTCTCATAAAAACACACACACACACACATGCATTTACTTTCTCCCACACATTTCTCGATTCCCAGCTCTTAAACTTCCCTAACCTCTCACTCGGTCTCCTCCTCCCTCCCCTCCCAGCTCATGCATTTTGATTTTTATTATACAGACAGCTCCATCTGGCAATTATGAACGACCACGGAATGCAACACACACACACTCTGACACGTGCACACATGCATATACACGATCCCATCGGCTCCTGCCCTCTCCTGCAGGTACATGTAGCACTCGTCCCCGTGGGGCGTGAAAGACACTGGAATATATAAGGCTGGATAAAAGTTGGCATGCATGGCTGGAAAAGGATTGTGACTCACTGTGTGCACACCCAGCAGTGAGGAGACACATATGAGGGGGGGGGGACACAAGCACACACACACGACAACACTTATTACAGCACACATGTTGTCACAATCTACGTTAGTGAACTCAAATCACCGTCAGCGCATAAAATCTCTTTTCTATTAGCTCCATCGCTACTTGTTTTTTTGCCTCAGGTTAGGAATGTATCAAGCACTCTTCTGACACTCTTCCAAGTGACTGACAACAAGGCAACGCCTCAGTGCTCAGCCACAGCATGCATCAGCACCATTAAAACACACCGAAACAGGCACACACACACATTCGCATCCACAGGCAGCACATGAATGCATGTGCATAGACACAAATACACCCAGTCCACAGTGAGAGCACATTCCACCTCTGTAACAGCAGTATGAACACCGTCACTTGCAAAACAAACACGGCTTCCTGCTCGAACATGCACGCACACATTCAAACTTGTGTTATAATGTGATGCAGACAGAACATGCTGCTGACGGTTCAAGCTCATTCCTTTTCGATACTGATTAAGGACAAGCGTATTGCAAAGGACTTGTTCCACAAACTAGTCAACTATGTGGAATATTACTATGACAGATTAGGGCAAATAGCTCTGCATCATAGTCAATAATCCCGCTGAAAACCTGCCTGAAATTACACCTCTCAAAAATAAGGGTTAGAGCTGCAGATAAGAGATTTATTTCGGTTAATGTACAAATTACTCTCTCAGTCAATTAGTGCATAAAATGTCAGAAAATAGTGAAAAATGCCAATGTCGATTATCTAAAGACACAATTGCCATATCAAAATAGCTCATTTCGTTTGATTTAACAGTCCAAAACTTAAAGTATTCAGTTTACTATCATAGATGACGAGGAAAACCAGCATATCTTTACATTTAAAGAGCTGGAACAAGCAAATGTTTGGCATTTTTGCTTAAAAAATACTTTTATAATTACAGTAATGGATTATCAAAACAGCTGACAACTCAGTCTACATTATCTCTACACTGATATCTGTCGCTTTCCAGGTTTTCCACCAATGTAATCCGACTGTGTTCAGTTTTCTTGTATTTAACTTTACAACCCGAAGCAGGGGGGACTTTGTGGTGGCTTCGGTCTTGTGCTGATGTGCATGGTTTGTCAATCATCCGTTGACCAATTACATGATAGAAAAGGCTGTGTATTGATCATTTCTGTGTAAAAAGCAAGATAATAGCAGCACAAATAGTTTACACTTATCATCACAAGGATTAGAGGCACTCGTTCTGCTGCTGGTACAGTAAGGTACTTTAAATAAATAGCATATTGTGCTATATTAGGGGCAGTGGTGGAATTTACTTAAGTATAAAGTAGGGGTGTAATGATACATCGATCTGGATCGCTATATCAATTCAATGACGAAGATCCGATATTTCTGATGCAATGTGAAAATGTTACATACATATCAGTATCTTTAAGATAGGCCTTTATTTTGAAATTCCCATGGCACATCTGTGTCACCATTTCTTCTCAGTAATAACATTTTCAAATCATATTTTACTTGATTTTTGTGAGTTGATATAAATGTAACTGATGTGTTAAATGGACATAACGATATGTCGATCAATGTAATCAAATTTAATCAAATGGAAATCGCATTGTGGCCGACTTTGTGATAGACGCAAATACCGTACCGTTGTCCAAAGAATCTATATAATATCACATCGTGATGGAGCTTAGGTTTTACACCTCTAGTGAAAAGTAGATATTTTATTTATATTTATTAAACAGCTATTGTTACTTTGAATAATTTCATTAAGATTTTATATGCAAAACATATAAAACATGATGCATTGTTATAAATCAAACTACCCGACCATATAAAGCTATTAAAATCAGCCACACCTCAACCAACTACAACATTAAAACGCTACTTACACATCCATGCATCAGTAATAATAATCAAAGTTTTAATAATGTTTCTGCATTGAATGTTTTGATAGTTTAAGTACATTTGTAGTTACTTTTACTTTCAATGCAGGACTTTTACAGTGTAGTATTGCTACTTCTAATCTGAATAGTATTGTTTATAGAGCAGCAAATCAAGTTAAAGTCCTTTAACTCAGGCAAACAAGTATATTTATTTCTGGCTGGTCCACTCTAGTCAGACTCCCAGATTAAGGAATGCCACAGCTCTGATCTCAGGTCAGTTAATAATCAGGCTATTCAAACCAGTGACCACCTGATGGCAGTTAGCCTTTATGCACAATGACAAATCCCTCTGAATCAATGCCCATAAATGTGCCAACAATGATTCAACGACATGTTTTGGACCTAAACGCCAAAAAAGCTCACCCCAAAACCACCCCAGGAGAAAGACATGTGGACGTGCACATGTGCATATATACTTGACAATATAAGCTAGATTTCAAAGCATTATAACTAAAATATGATGACAATATAAGCTAGATTTCAAAGCTTATATACTTGACAATATAAATTAGATTTCAAAGCTTATATACCTGGCAATATAAGTTAGATTTCAAAGCATTATAACCAAAATATACTTGACAATATAAGTTAGATTTCAAAGCATTACAACCAAAATATACTTGACAATATAAGTTAGATTTCAAAGCATTATAACTAAAATATGATGACAATATAAACTAGATTTCAAAGCATATATACTTGACAATATGAGCTAGATTTCAAAGCATATATACTTGACAATATAAATTAGATTTCAAAGCTTATATACTTGACAATATAAGCTAGATTTCAAAGCTTATATACTTGACAATATAAGCTAGATTTCAAAGCTTATATACTTGACAATATAAGCTAGATTTCAAAGCATATATACTTGACAATATAAGCTAGATTTCAAAGCCCTATAACTAAAATACACTTGACAATGTAAGTTAGATTTCAAAGCATTATAACTAAAATATACTTGATAATGTAAGTTAGATTTTAAAGCACATATACTTGTCTGCTGTGTAGGTCCAATAAAAACTCACCAATAAGTAACCTGAAAGCAAAGATTAACAAGGAGAAGGCCTTAAGCTTCCAGCAGGTGCATAAAGTACAGTACATTCTGTTATTCTGTAGCTGAAGGACAAGGTTTGCTGAGATTTAGTGGAAAAACAGTGAGCTTACAGTAAAAGTACCTGCGACATACCTGAGCTCAAATCACCAGGTGGCATTTAGCTCTCCTAACGGGAAAAGTAGGTTTAGAGGTGATTTTTCTAAAAGCTAAAACACTCCAAAATAAACTTACAGCCGTCTACATTGCTGTGACATTTTAATGACATGGTTACAGAAGTTATTTTAATGACATGTATGCGTGTTTCCAAGGCTAGGTCGGAGCAGAAATATGTCTCCCCTTTAAAAGAAGTCAAAGAAAACAAGGTCTTACATTCTCTTGTCCTCCGGAGCGAGCTGCCAGTGCAGAGCGAGAGAGAAGCCGAACAAACTGCCCTTATCTCCGCGCTTCTCCTGGACATTATCGGTGTCCAGGTTGAACGCAGACAGTCGCCCACATCCCAGGAGGAAGACGACCGTCCACAGTCCACAGGTGAGCCTGCCCTCCATGAGCTTTACAGATATATAAAACAATACACAACTCCTCAGTTGAGCTGGTGTAAGGTGAGTCCTTCACTGAAGGGGGTGCAGGGTGAGTGAGGCTGCTGGAGGGTTCAATGTGGTGGTGCACTTTACTTTCTGCTGCTCCTCCCACTCACCAGCCCACTGCTGGCACACCTCTGAAATGTTACTGATGTTGTCAAGTATATATGCTTTGAAATCTAACTCATATTATCAAGTATATATGCTTTGAAATCTAACTTATATTGTCAAGTATATATGCTTTGAAATCTAACTCATATTATCAAGTATATATGCTTTGAAATCTAACTTATATTGTAAAGTATATATACTTTGAAATCTAACTTATATTGTAAAGTATGATATGCTTTGAAATCTAACTTATATTATCAAGTATATATGCTTTGAAATCTAACTTATATTATCAAGTATGTATGCTTTGAAATCTAACTTATATTATCAAGTATGTATGCTTTGAAATCTAACTTATATTATCAAGTATATATGCTTTGAAATCTAACTTATATTATCAAGTATATATGCTTTGAAATCTAACTTATATTGCCAAGTATATTTTAGTTGGAAAAGAATGCCTTTTTTTGTGTGTTGTTAGCTTGCAGCAGATCAATACTGTAATCTAACCAGGTCAATGATGCCTGAGGCTTTTGTCAAAACACATTTGTAACAATAAATTGATGCTTCAGGCTACACTGGCAGCTTCTGACGCTACAGATCTCTGAGCATAACACTTTAGTGAAGACTTCTGCTAAACTCCCTTGGACACAGGCGTAAACAAAACGCTGAGTCCCACAAGAGGGAAAATATTGGCAAAATACCCAGTGACATGAGAGTGCAATCTGCACACTCCATCGCTCCACGCTCTCGCAGTAAATTGTGTTTACTGACACCCTCGCAGTTAACAAGTAGAAGCAGAGACAATAGGCTGGGAGAGAGAAGAGGGACAGTCATGCTGGCGCAGTAGTTAGTCAGTAGAGTAATTCTGACAGAAATAGTTTGGCTTTGAACGATCGGTTCAAACAACAATAGCAATATTATGACCTAGTGGGAGAGACAGAAGGAAACAGAGACTAAGATAAAGACTTTTGCACAAAAAGGAAAAGAAGAAATAGAGATATGCAGCAGTGTGTTTGCAATACAGTAGCTGGCTTCTACAAAACCACAATCCAAAACTAGAAATTAGAGTTACAATTCTTTCTGCGTTCTCCCTCACATCATTACACGCAATCACCACAGGGCCTGTGTCTTCTGTAATGACTCATTAGATGAGTCAAAGAGAGCAGACCGGGCACAGACCAGCACATTAACACACTCCCTCACTAGATGATTTTCAAGACATTCCATGAGACGCTGACCCAAAGTCCTGTCCCCGCAACACAGCATTTCAGCAGACAACGCCGGCTTTGTCTGCACATTGAGAAAAGAGGGCAGACAGAAAAGGAGAGGGAGAAAGAAACTGCCCACATACAGTATAAAAGGCACCAATAATGGTGGAAGAGGGGAATGCAGAAAGGAGAAAAGGGCAGGGGGAGGAATGTGAGTCCATGTGCAGGTCTGTTACGATCTCTCCAGTGAGGATCAGCTCTGTGATTAAACATTACTTGGAACTGGACAAAAAAACAGAAGTTTAACTCTTGATCTTTTATATTAGATTTTTTATTTAACAGAAAAATAAGGTGTAATTTATATGTATTAATTGAATCAGAGTTACAAAACCTTCCCTGTTCAGACACATGTTTCGCAGATGTCTTGATAAAAAAATCACTTATAAAAAATCCCCCTCTTGAAAGTAATGGAATTCCTAAATCACGTGACCGTCTGCCTGTTGTCTCTATTTTTTGCATCCATGTTGTTGTTTTTCGTGTCCGGTCTGGGCCGTCCCGGTTGCAGGTAAGAGCAGCAGCCAGCTGGACGGTTAACAGTGATTTTCGGTACTTTCCGCAGAAGGTCAGAAACAGGAATCGGCCTTATCGCTGATAAGAGCGGCAGTGTGGAAAGTGAGGTGAGGTGAGGTGAGGTGTGTGAGCTCGCCCTTGGCTTGTGGAGTTCTTTCACAATAAACTTCCATGAACAAAGTGTGTGTATGGAAACATATTGACACAGTGACAACACAAGGACCCCCAATTAATTAACAGGACATATGACACTTCCTCTGTCTGACATTGGCTACTGCTGGCAGAAAACATTCTTGATTGTGTTCATGTTATTTTTTCAATCTTCTAACCTCAACAACACATCATTATCCCCCCATTTTCTTCTTCTCCTCTACTATCCTCCCCGAGAAATAAAGGTCACACAAACAGACTGAAAGGTCACCGCAGCTACAGTCGAGCATCCATCTATCGACAATCACGATTTTAGGGTAAAGGCACACAAAACCCTGCGTAGATGCCAAGGAACAGGTCAGGAATTAACTGTGAATTAACGAAATGTAAGCGTAGTTCCCAACTCTGATTAAACAAAGATATAGTAAATATTGATAAGATATTTAAGGACAAGTATCAAATGACTGGTTAGATACATATGTCTGAATTGGCTTCCTGATTACTTTATTAATTAATCATTGTTTATTAACTCTGAGTCAGGAGCTGAATGGCTCATAACCATAATTAATCATTAGTTACATACATATTAGCCACTACTAGTCACTGCTTATTATAAAAGGGTCAATGATTTTAATGGTTTTACTCAATCTTTAACGAAGGAAACATCCTGATAAAATATGCATTCACACACTTCTGATTATTTTAATTACCTCCTCTACCCAGGAATAAGAATTGACTCATTTGTATGTGCTCTGTGTACACCGTGTTTATTCAGTATTACGACAGCAGAGGAGCACAAACCTCGCCTTGGGTGCTAAAGTAGAGGAATGACAGTGAAGGTAATGTTCTCTGACACACACACACGTGTCGAAAATTCAGCGCCTAGACTCGCCCGAGCCACATCCCTGTATTTGTTCTTTAAGCTGCAGCTCCAGGTACACTGAGGGGAAAACACTCACCTCAGGGCGTGGCATAGCGAGCTGAGTCGTAGGGTGTGTGTGTGTTTCTTTATGACACTGTAGAAACACGTAGCCTTGAGCCACGGATAAAGACACACACACACACATGCACGGTTTCACAATCATGTTGAACTCCAAACCCGAGATCTTTCACAAGTGCAACACATTAACGCACTTTCCCTGAGCGCTGTTGATTGTGTAAACCTGTAAATATGTTCACAGCAGATCACCTCCAACTTGATTTATGGCTGATTATGACTCAGATCAGAGGAATTGATGAAACGTTTGTTTACTGAAAACCCAGAAAGCCTTCAACAAAAACACAGGACAGACAGTTTTACACTAGTTCTATAGATTTGTTTTTACCTTTGGACAGAGCCAGGCTAGCTGTTTCCTCCTGTTTCAAGTTGTTATGCTAAGCTAAGCTAACTGGCAGCATATTTACCACACAGATGTGAGGGGTGGTATACATTTTGGCATCTAACTCTCAGCAAAAAAGACCCACAATGTCATACTATTCCTTCAGTGAAGTTAGAAGGCCACTCTTCTGTCTCTCTCTCCCACTAATTAAAACACCTCCACCTCGTTAACTATACCACTCATGCTTCACTAATTCAACCACCTGTGCAGACTATACAGTATTTGCGTGTGTAACCCATTTTTGTCTCAGTTCTCACGACCCTCCTCCCCCAAACCCTGTTCTTCTCCTCTCTCCCCTCTCAGCAGGGTGGCATGGTGGCTCAGTGGCTGGCACCGTTGCACCTCAAAAAGGGGGTCCTGGATTCATACCCCCGGGGTCGATCATGAAGCGCGAAGCTCATCGAGATGTTCCCAGACGCTCCAACAACACCACAACATCGTTCGGCCTCGTTCATTCACATGCAATCGACCCCTTTTTCTTCCCCCTCCTCGACCCCAACATCCCATTCCCTGAATCCTCTAGCCATTCAAATATAACTACTTTTATGCCATAAAAATAGCGTGGTATTTCTTAGTGAAAGAGGAAATTATATGTCATTACATTGAACTCACAGCTAATTTCTGCATGAGAAAACATAACACGTTGCAGAACTGAATCTACACAACCCACTCGTGTTGAAATGCACCCGATTCAACTGTTATCAGGCCACTAAATATGCGTTATCAGTTGCTATAAGCACCATAGATGTGGGAAATTAGGAGCCTACTACACCTTCTACGTTGTAAAAGTGAACTTTAAAAAAAGCAACATCTTTAGGTTTAGGCAATAAAACTAAAACTTATTTAGGTTTACGCAATAAAACTACAATATCTTTAGGTTTAGGCAATAAAACTACAACTTCTTTAGGTTTACGCAATAAAACTACAACTTCTTTAGGTTTAGGCAATAAAACTAAAACTTATTTAGGTTTACGCAATAAAACTACAATATCTTTAGGTTTAGGCAATAAAACTACAACTTCTTTAGGTTTACGCAATAAAACTACAACTTCTTTAGGTTTAGGCAATAAAACTAAAACTTATTTAGGTTTACGCAATAAAACTACAATATCTTTAGGTTTAGGCAATAAAACTACAACTTCTTTAGGTTTACGCAATAAAACTACAACTTCTTTAGGTTTAGGCAATAAAACTAAAACTTATTTAGGTTTACGCAATAAAACTACAATATCTTTAGGTTTAGGCAATAAAACTACAACTTCTTTAGGTTTACGCAATAAAACTACAACTTCTTTAGGTTTAGGCAATAAAACTAAAACTTATTTAGGTTTACGCAATAAAACTACAATATCTTTAGGTTTAGGCAATAAAACTACAACTTCTTTAGGTTTACGCAATAAAACTACAACTTCTTTAGGTTTAGGCAATAAAACTAAAACTTATTTAGGTTTACGCAATAAAACTACAATATCTTTAGGTTTAGGCAATAAAACTACAACTTCTTTAGGTTTACGCAATAAAACTACAACTTCTTTAGGTTTAGGCAATAAAACTAAAACTTATTTAGGTTTACGCAATAAAACTACAATATCTTTAGGTTTAGGCAATAAAACTACAACTTCTTTAGGTTTACGCAATAAAACTACAACTTCTTTAGGTTTAGGCAATAAAACTAAAACTTATTTAGGTTTACGCAATAAAACTACAATATCTTTAGGTTTAGGCAATAAAACTACAACTTCTTTAGGTTTACGCAATAAAACTACAACTTCTTTAGGTTTAGGCAATAAAACTAAAACTTATTTAGGTTTACGCAATAAAACTACAATATCTTTAGGTTTAGGCAATAAAACTACAACTTCTTTAGGTTTACGCAATAAAACTACAACTTCTTTAGGTTTAGGCAATAAAACTAAAACTTATTTAGGTTTACGCAATAAAACTACAATATCTTTAGGTTTAGGCAACAAAACTACAACTTCTTTAGGTTTAAGCAACAAAACTAAAACTTCTTTAGGTTTAGGCAACAAAACTACAACTTCTTTAGGTTTAAGCAACAAAACTAAAACTTCTTTAGGTTTAGGCAACAAAACTACAACTTTTGTGTCCCATCTATGGTCCTCGACCTCCACCCCTTATGGAGTTTCACATTGTCTATACTACAGCACCTGACTTCCTCTTCTGTTCCTGTCATAATTGCTACGGTCGCTAGAGGTCGCTGTCTTGTTCGTTTATACCTTCTTTAGGTGATCTATCATGTGAATTGATGATAAAACCTACTAGTGGGTGTAGTAGGCCCCTATTGACCCACTGACTAATAACGCCTATTTAATAGTCTGACAACAGTCTAATCAGCTGTGAAATAATATAAATCAAACAAAGAGATGTCCTGGTCTAATGCATTTTTATGCATTCTTAACATCACATGAAAGTGTAACACCCATAAAAATCGTGATTTTAATGCTTTAATGTCAGAGGAGCTGTCCTTTGTGAGACAGACCTCTCAGCTCAGAGGACGTTGGTGGCGTGAACACTGAGAGCATATATGTGTGGTGAGGACGCTGTGTGTATAATGTCCTGCAAAAAAGAAAGAAAGCAAAGCTATCAGTTAGCAAGTGAGTGACATTGTGGGGACAAACGTCTAATTTACATTCCCCCATGTGATATCTCTTATTCACAGTATTGATCCTATTTCTCAGTAGAACTTATACTCATGGTTAAAACATAAAGAGACACAGTGGCGGCCGTAACAGATCCCTTACCATTCTTGATGAGTGTATTGATTACAATCAATACGGAGTAATTGATGTTATCTCTTGTCCAGCAGTGCTGTAACACCCTGGGGGCAATTGAAACCCCTCTTTGTACATTTATCTCCCGAGGGAGGGGTGTGTACAGTGTGTGTGTGTGTGTGTGTGTGTGCGTGTGTGTGTGTGTGTGTGTGTGTGTCCCAGCCTTGGCCAGAGGATGTAATGTGAGATGACAGTAGTCATGGGTGAGGTCCCAGTGTCGGCGGGTCCAGGTGTGCTACAAAAAGACGTGAGCTAACCTGAGGGAGGTGAGAAAAGTTGATATACACTCTGTTCAGTTTTCCCCCCAACAGATTCACATTGGTGGCGGATGTTTGTCTCAGCTCATAAAACATCCTTCTTATCAGTCTTTCGCTGACAAAATAATGTGTCCCATTCCATTGAAGTCAGACGTACTGTATTGTGTTATTATTTTTCCTCTCCTAGCAACTCCAATGAAAAAACATGCATTTTGAATGTTGTGTCTCCAACTTGCTTTTGGCCATAAATATCTGCAACATTGAAGTCACATTTTTAACTCCCACCACACACAACCTCAACAACAGTACAACTGTAAAGTATATTTGATGAGAGATATTTCAAAATAATGCCGTGTTGACCAGGCAATAATAACACGAGTTGAGAGCACAGTCTCTGGACTGTGCTGGGAAAATATGGGCCGGATTGTAAATATCGCTCTCCCCGCTCTGTGAGAAAGACTGTAAAGTCCAAATTGCTCCAGTAAAGCAGCTCAGTGGCAAACAGTAAAAGACTGTGACTACTGTGTGCAGCGGCCACATGTCAGGGTGTAGCAGCTGGAAAATAAAACAAGGAGGTGCCGAAAAAACTGTTTTTGATTAACTTTTATCTCACACATTTCTAGCGCTTAATCCAGACTGCAGCTATTGGAGCGATCACTATTGAATTTTGCACAAACATTTATGGTTCCTAGAGGATAAATCCTACTGACTTTTCCTCTTGTGCCACCATGAAGTTGACATTTGTGGTGTTGAGTGAAATGTCCCAACACCTGTAAGACTGATCGTAATGAAATTTGATGTTGACATACACGGTCCCTCAGGATGAATAGTAACAACTTTGGTGATCCCATAACTTTTCATCCGGTGCCAACATCAGGTCAAGTTTTTTTTTAATTTATGAGTTATTAAGAGCCTCAGCTGCACTTTGTGTTTAGTGCTAATAAGCAAATGTTAGTATGTTGACACGCTAAACTAAGATGGTGAACATCAGCGTGTTAGCATCACATTGTGAACATAGCATTTACCTCAAAGCACCGCTGTGCACAAGTACAGCCTCAAAGAGCTGCTAACATGGAGACCAATGGTCATTTAATGTTGTTTGATTTAATAGCAATGCTGATAAATTATACTACATGCATCTTCCTTGTATTCGGTGTGATACTTCATGTATATATATTCAAAGAAAAATATAGTTATTTCATGAAACAATAACAAAATACAGCAGAAAAATATTATTATGATGTCTATGATACATAGTGTAATGTGGAAATATTCCAATAAATCTACCACTTCAAATATAGCGCCGCTGTAGGGAACGCACACACATACACACACATGTACACACTTGCACACGCTGTACACACACACCAGTGCATCCTCATTGTCCATAACTCAGAGCTGGCAGCACAACAAAACAGCTTCCACCATAATGCCTCGCTTTGGCGCCCAAAGAGAGCTATACATTATTGGGTGGAACTAATTGTTATTTCAGACACACACACACACTGACACACACACACAGACACACTGACATACATGCTGAGCTGTCCTGAGCTGTTTTAATGGCACTTTGAGGATTCTGGCGGGGACGTTCGAACTTGTGAGGATTGTTTTAGAAATTCCTCCACCACTCCACCATCGCTTTAGGCTCCACAGAGGGAACTTCCTTCCCTCTGTTTTTGTCCACTGTACTATACTGTGTATTCAACACACACACACACACACACACAGAGCTCGGTTGCTATTGTTGAAAATATCTTTGGTCTGTAGGAAGGAGCGTAGTCAAAGCAGGAAAGCTAAATGTGATGTCTGTCGCTCATGTACAGTACTTCTCCGTCCACTCGTTGAAGACAGGACACTCTAATATAAATATCACATATATCACATGATAGTATGGTCTATCAATGACATTAATATCAATATTATTGTGGACTCTGTCCCAGGCAGTAAAAGTCTTTGTTTTGGTGAAACCTTTCTGCGATAGATCAAAGAATATGAGGGGGAATCTTTTCTGAGGAATAATGAAATAAAAAGCATTCAAGCTTATCTGATCTCCCAGTGAGGCCTATACACACACTCTCACACCCACACACAGAGCTAAGAGGGTATTGCTCTGAGCTGCATAACCGGTTTTCCTCTGGTACAAACACTATAAGAGAGGGCATTGTGCAGGGCAGTGAGCCCCAGTGTGTGTGTGTGTGTGTGTGTGTGTGTGTGCGCAAATCTAAGAAGACAACAGAGGCAGACAGTTTCCATTTATCAGAGACCTTTTAGCGCTGCCTCGGGCGATGCATGTCGTACACACACACACACAACACTGCACACTGCTCTTATTTTGGCAGACTGCTGCAGTTGTTTAGAGTCAGAAAGGGTGTCAAAGGTACAAAGAGACACACAGAAGCCAACGAGATACAGCCAGGAATCAAGGCTATACACATACTGGTTGCGTTCCTTATCTGTGGTCTGGGAGCACCAGATCACTCCTCCAACAAAATATTTCCACTGTGTTAAAAAGACCAAAAAGCATTCTTCGCAGTGAAAGGGTCAAGAGGTCAAAAAAGAAAATGCTTTCCACCTTGTAAGTGTCAATCAAGAGGGAACCCTCCCTGCTCCAGTCCGGTGACTCCAGTTTACAAATGCATTCTTGCAGATTAACTGTAACTTGTGACACACATATACTCTATGTGGACTAATTTGACACTAATAGAATCCCTCATATAGCCTAGAAGTCCACAGGAGCGTGTCAATATGTTGAAATCACCCACCTACAGCTCATATCCTACTGATGTTATACTCCTTGACAGCTGCACCAAGACAGTTTTCTTGACTTTAATCATTGATATCTCCACAGTGGCTGAACAGATTTGTACCATTCAAACTGCATTTGAAACATCTATCTCCCTTTGTTCTTTTGAACTGCAAAGAACTACAACATAGTGCTTATCAAATTTCTTACCAACTCAAAACAGAAGAAGAGCAACAGAATAACTTTGAGAAAGACGTAGCTGTGGAATAGTGCAACGTAATTCAGTAAGGTTCAACTTACCGTGATTGTACACCTTTATATGCACTGATTACCACAAGAAAGAATAGTATGGTCTACTTGGAGACAAAACCAGATTGCATTGTAAAGAAGATACTGAGAAGAAGAAGAATTTTTGATCAATAATCATATTATTTATTTTATTTTAAATCTTTAAAATCACTAGAAAGACAGGGAATATAGGACCCTGGGAACAAAGGGATGACTCCAACGTGAGCCACTTTGTTCCAGACTGAAATATGCTAACATGCTAAAATAAGATGTTGAAGATGGTAAACATTATACCTGCTTAACATCAGCATGTTAGTACTGTCATTGTGGCTGACATTTAGCCTAGAGTACTGATATTCCTACATAGGCTACAACCTCACAGAGCCACCAGCATCTCAGTAGTCGTGTTTCACTCAGAGTTTGGCAAATAAAAAAAAATGAAGAGGCAAAATGATAGGATATAAACAGACACTTTCATGCTCACAAGGTCAAGGCGTGGCTCTATGCAGCTGGACCACGATTGTAACCAAATGTGAAATAGTGTGTTGTAATTTCAAAGTATTCTTTCTGTTGTTTCCCTCATTTCCTGCAGTCCCACGATGAAAAAACTTCCCCATCACCATAGGGATGTCCATGACCAAAGGTGTTTACTCACTCAACATCACCGTGTAGCTGCATGTCCCGGCACAGTTCATGTTTGATTCCAGCTAACAGACTCAGCTGTTTTTTGTTTAGCCTTCAGGTGCTTTGACTAAGTCCCCACAGAGACGGTTACTCAGTCAAACTCAGTGCATGCCATTTGTGCATGTGTGTCAGAGAGATCTGCCTCCACAAGCCTAAAAATGATGAACCTCACTTTGTCAATGCCACAGTTTGAAAGGTCACCAAGGAAACCAAGAATTCCTGCGGAGCTCCTCAGTGAGATGCCAGGTATGTGTGATATATCACAGTCTCAGTCCCACACACATACAATGATGTAGGTATGTCCACCTGGAATGTGGGAAGGTGGGAGAAACATAACGCTTTCAACGACTCACCCAGTGGTTACAGAACAACTTAGCACAGTAGACGGTAAATATGTTAACACACACACACACACAGAGGTGTCTCGCACATGGTGGAATGAATGAGGAATGCAGATGCAGATATGAACATCACATGTGACTGTATCTTCAGCACCAGAGGTGCAGAAATGTGTTGGTATGTAATACTGTAAAGACAAACCCTCCAAAATGTAGTGTTTTAGGGATTGATGGCTGAGCAGCATCCAGCAGAACGCTGTATTCATTTTGAGATAAATCAGTAATATCTGTAATGTCACGTCTCTATCAAGGCTGTACAAAATGTCAACAATAACAAACCAGAAAACTGTATGCAGAACAACATTTGGAGGAACTGCAGACTGAATTAACAACTGATATGATCTGATTCTTTCAAGGCCAAAGTAGAAAATGAATTCAAAACTAATAAAAAAACATCAGGTTTGATGCAGGATTATAACTCTGAAACAAGACATTTGAGTAGTTCTTAATGTATTTGCCACTTTGGCTTTTAGAGAGTGTTGCACCACTTTTTGTCAAATTATTTTAATAATAGGAAATGTTCCAAAGTTTGTGGGTCAGACTAAGGACCACTTAGTTATTCCCATTTAAATTGATCATGTAAGAGCCGTAATAAGAGAAGATTCAAGATTCACGATTCAAGAGTTTTATTTGTCACATACTCATACAGGATGTGCAGTGAAATGTGAAGTGGCAGTTCTCACGAGATTGTGCAAAACAACATCAACTATACAAATATTTTAAAAATGTAATAAAAATTGTAGGGACAATGGCAATATTTACAGTGAGAGGGGTCTATATACTATATGGAATATAAATATAAGTGAGTGAATAGAATGGGAAGAATGAGAGTGTGTGTATGCTCTGTATGTGGCCCTATGTGTGTGTGTGTGTGTGTGTGTGAACGTGTGTAGATAAGGGGGGCAGCATGTGGCGCTTGATGGAAGCCCTGGAGGTCAGAGTTCACAGTCCTGCCTGATGGCCTGGGGAAAGAAACTCCACCTCAGTCTCTCTGTTTTTGCAGTGTGGCTGCGGAGGCGTTTGCCTGACCGCAGCAGCTGGAACAGTCCGATGTTTTGGTGGTGAGGATCCTTCATAGTCCTATAGGCATGTTGTGATATAGTATGATATTATGATATATAACATTTTGAAATTCTTGACTATGAGGTGTAAATGTATTTGTTGTTGCTAATGTTAATGTTTCAGTAATTAAAATATATTTTTTTGTTTTACCCAAGACTTTTTTTTTTATAGTAAATCGAGTCAGATTTATTTTGTGTCAGAAACTTTAGACGTTTGATTTATGTCAAATGAGCTGCATTTGGCAACTAATAATAGGAACAAAGTAGACTATATAAAAAAACAAAAAACATTTTTTGGGCTTATCCAAATCTGGTGAAGATTACTATTAACATTGTAGGAATGAATAGTGAAAACGCAGTTTTGAAATAAATTAAAAATGTCAGAAAAACCTTTGTGTGTGCCCATGATGGCACTATTCATACAAGGGATCATGGCCTAACCTTTCACCACATTTCACTGGAATAGTTTTGAAGATACCCTGCCAACTAACAGCCAAACAGGAACGAAAACATAACCTCCTGTGGCGGAGGTAATGACAATCCACAATCATAAGCAATAGAAGCATATCAC
Organism: Sebastiscus tertius; assembly: GCA_916701665.1. NCBI lineage: Eukaryota > Metazoa > Chordata > Actinopteri > Perciformes > Sebastidae > Sebastiscus > Sebastiscus tertius. The sequence goes on along the minus strand of CAKAOH010041333.1, from coordinate 8,764 downwards.
ATTTTTCTAAATAGTGAATGTGTTTATTCAAGATTGAATACCAAACAACAGGCGTGGATTCGGAGGAAATCTGCAGAGGGAGAGTAGAGAGCAGGAATGAGTCCCAACATGCAGGAAAGGAACGAGAGAATTCATGACCACGATCCAACACCTCACCCCGCCACTCCCTGCTCCTCCCTAAAGCGTACCCTCTTACCCACCTCTACTCCCACTAATGTCTACCTTCTGCTCTCTGCATTCACTTTCTCTGTTTCTCGCTGACAAACCTCTTTTCGTATTTGTTTTGCTTTTTTTTTTTTACTGTGTTGTATCTTGCTTTTTTGGTTTTACTGATGCATCTTATTTTTTGCACTATCCCCTTTGCTGCTGTACACTGCAAATGTCCCCACTGTGGGACTAATAAAGGAATATCTTATCTTATGTTTATGCTTCAAATGTTACTGAATCATATGCTGGTTTACATGACTCCTTTCCTGATTCACCGGAAGCTTGCACTCCTTCAGCCACACACACACACACACACCACACCCTGCCCTAAAATCAAATGTGTTGCTTCATCAAATAACCCAAGATACAATAAAGATTCAGTTCAGTGTTTTAGGTCTTTCTTTACGGTTTAAAATTCAGATTTTGCTCCTCTAGTTTAATACAAGCTGAATAAATACATAAAGTATAATCCTTATCATCATAATGTCTTGCATCATATGAAATTATATGTGAATCATTTCCTTGCTGGACATGACCAGACTCCTGATTAGCTGCTCTACCTTTATTTGTCTAATCCTTCCTGCCCCACCCACAAACTGGCACTGACATGAGCACAGAAACAAACACACACACACACACACACACACACACACACACACACACACACACACACACACACACACACACAGCACATTGGCAGGAAGTGAAAACACACCCAGTGGGCTGGAATCCAATTTCTCCGCCTATGTATTTTTTTTTTTTTATCCCTCTGAGGCATCTTCACTTCACCACACAGTTACAAACACATTGAGAAGTATCATTACAAAAACATAAATTTCCCCACAAAGCATTATGGACAGATGAACTCTTTGAGGACTTGATAAGGTTGTAAGAGAAGCGTTTAATCACTCACATACTGCACACTGTAATCTAACTTCTGAGTCAATTAACAAACCTGTAATTTGAGTTTAGTGAGAAATGTCACTGTTACTGTAAAAAGAACAAGGGCTGGTGAGATAAAGAGAGAAAGAACCACATGAGGTATTGGATCAAATCTTTTTATTTATCAAATCCACCTGTGGACAAACGATATAGAGATGAATTGGACAACTAGAACAAAAGGATGATGCTGCGAGAGGAATTTACAACCCCTAAGCAGCATTTTTGTCCTCTAGTTTGTGCAGATTTTATACATAGAGAACTGAACCGATCTGTCATGATTAGGAAGCTGATAATACTATGAAAAACTATTGTCAGGTTGGGCAGTTAATAATTAAATCAGCCTCAGGCCCTGGGAGTAGACGTTCAGCAGCGATTCATTATCGAGACTTGGTTTAGAATAACTTAACAGTGCTTTCCACTTATGGTTATGGGCCACAGACAGATGTGGTGTGTTGGGAGTGACAGGAGGGAGGATGTGAAGCCTGTGCTTGCTACGACATGCTCGAAGTACAGTTTATTAAAGTGTGTGCTGCCATCTACTGGCTATACCTGACGACACAGTATGTCACTTAACCAAGAGACACATTGAGACATTGAGACATTACAGAGGACACTGAGGTCATGTCCTCTGTAATGTTTCTGGGGCGTTTAATTACTGACATGAAGACGATGGTATCGTAAAGTTACATAAATATTAGATGTTTTTTTTAAGGATGATTCAATTATTTTACTTATTAAAATTTGATTGTTTTTTGACAACTGAACTCAGTCCAACTGAATATTCAGATACTGCCTGTGTAATAATCCCTAGTTAATAATTAAAAGCAAAATAAGAGGTAGAAACTACACGCTCGTTTTAAATACGCCTGGCTGAATAACCATTCAAGTTCTTGCAGTAGTGTTTTCTCAGGTAGTTTGAGGTAAAGAGATTTCTAACAGCTGATGTGGGGGTCAGATGTTAGACCCTGTTCAGACCTGTCATTAACATGCGTCTTGGGTGATCGGATCACAAGTGGATAGCTTTAAGTAAGTCTGGTCACACCTGGCATCAAAATACGGCTCCACATGCGTCTTGAGTGACCACTTGTGATCGGATCTCACTTCCTGCTCCATAGGTAAATAATCACGTAGTAAACACACGGCTAATACAGCAGACGTGACGTAATATAACATGAATGTCAGTAGTAATATCCTACATGTTCGTGAAATTGGGTACATTTTATTATCATCAAAATAAAAGGTTATTGTCTTCCGTTGGTCCCCGGGGACCTCCTTGCCGCCGACACCGCTGCCTTTGCCAGGCAATAGCGGGGTACAGAGAGGGATGAGAGCGAGCAAGCGGGCAGCCTGGTGGGTGTCAAATACACCGACACATCACCGACAGTATGATAATAATGCACTTCCCATGCCTAGTCTGATGATATGTAACCTATAGATATTGTACGGACAGGATACACTAAAGCACAGAAGCCGTTTCTATGCCACGAGGCTCACGTCTGCCTGTCTATTCACCTGAGGAACGCAGAGACCCCGCGGATCCAAGCGGGATGTCTGTTGAGTAATTCGGACCACCTCTGAATGTGGTCTGAGCGATCGGCTCACTATGCGTCGTCAATGCGTCTTGTGTGCATTTACATCTGTACTTAGAGCTGTCCCCTTGTGATTGGATCACCCAGGACGCATGTTAATGCCAGGTCGGAACAGGGCCTTAGATTCCTTCAGGTTACAGATTGCTCTCTTCTGGCAGTTTGGTGAGAATATCCACTCCGTCAGATGTGATGGCCACCGTGTGCTCAAACTGAGCCGACCTGCATGAATGTCAATTAAAGAAAACGCATGTAAGGTTTAAAGGAATAGTTCAACATGTGGGGAAATATGCTTTTTTGTGAGTTTGGAGTGTGACAGAAGATTGATACCACTCTTAAGTCCGTGTGTAAGTATGGAACTGGAGCTAGGAAGCAGTTAGCTTAGCTTAGCATGACACATCTGTCTTGACTCTCTCCAAAGTTTAAGAAATAGGCCTAACAGCACATCTAAGGCGTAGATACAACTAAGTTTTGTGGCTTTTACGTGCTCTAATGATTCCGGCATTTAGTCCGGAAAAGCGTTTTGCTAACAAACACACAGCCAAGATATTCCTGGTTGTCCGCCACGTACCTTTTATCGTCTGCAGACACCGCGGTCCACTTGTCCCTCAGGATTCTAAACTCTGCAGACCCCTCCATCAGTATGGGCTCTACAAACGAACACACAATATCAGCCCCAAGCTCGTACACAGTGGCATCTTAAATGTGAAAATCGCAAAAATTGAAAAAGGTAACTCACCTATTGTGAAAGACATCCCTTCATCCATAGTCATGTCATTATCATTAGCTGAAAATAAAGAGAAAAAGAGGATTCTCTTCATTAATTATTAAAAGACCGTTTGGCAACATGGGCTTGGTTTCCCTTTTAGTTTTTATTTTCCCCATTTCAGTTTTCAATATCCTTGCCTCACACAGACTGTATGTAAAGACGGACGACAAGACAGCTCCTCTTAAGTGAAGCCAAAACATCTGGATCGCCACCTGGTGGCTGGCTGCAGTATAGCTCATAAATCCCACCTCCTCCTTGTTAGCGGATGGGACATGGGCCAAACTAAAAAGTCAAAGTACACGCCAAATATATTTTTTCCATATATTGTTTCTGTCATTTTAGGTAGCTCTTATGACATTAATGTAAGTTTAAGTGTTAATTTTTCTGATAAGTTTGGATTCAATTAGTTATTTGACGCTATAAAAGGGGACGAGACGACATGACTGGCAGTTGTGATTGACAGCTGCTCTGAGTGAAGGAGTCAGGAGTCGTAGACTCGGGAATTGTACAAGAAAGGAAATATAACTTTAATTTTCCATAACCGTCACCAGTCTGTGTAATATGTGTCAATTTCATCATAAATGTCTTTATAGAGATATTAGGGTGAGTTGTTGTGTCTTTCTTGCCAAACAGCCACCGTGGTGCTAACGTAGCAGCTAGGTGGCTCACGTTAGCAAGCTGCGGCCTTGCTCGGCTCGTGATTGGCTCGGGCGGGTGTGTGGGCGGGACCTCATATAAGGAACCCATAAAATCCAACAGAGTGTATAGACAAACGCATAGTATACATGCACACAAACACACATGTGATGCACACATGGGCAGGTGCTCCTGACTACCGACCCAAACTTACCATGGTGCCAGATCTCAGGATGGCAATGAAAGTAGGAACCTATTCCATGTCCAATGAAATAAGGACACACTTGGAAGCCACTGGCATGAGCGATTTCACTGCCAGAAGAACAAAAAACATTAGTTGACATATTAGAAACAGCAAGTGTGATTTTATGGTAGGTATGTATTTTACATGTGTATACGTTGTGTGTATATTAAGTGCACCTGATTGTGTTTCCTATAACACAGAACTGTGCGCCCGGCTTGCAGGCAGCGATGGCCTCATCTCGGCAGCGCCTGGCAGTTTCCACCAATCGCTGCCCAACCTCATCCACCTGGCCAATCAAGAAGGTTTCTGAGGTGTCACCATGGTAACCATCCAAATACACCTATTGTGAATAGGCAGAAGTCAGTGATGGGAGCAGTGTTTTCCTGTGTCTGTGTGTCTGTATGAGGCATCAACTCACAGTGACATCAACGTTGATGATATCTCCGTCTTGAAGTTGACGACTGCAGGACACAGGCATAAAAAATAATAATTAATTAATAAATAATTAATGGTGCATACACAGAAAATACTTTACACTTTCAATAATGTACAACTGAATGGGTGAATGTCCAGCCCATTTACCTGTCAGGTATGCCATGGCAGACCACGTTGTTCACAGATGTACAGACTGACTTGGGGAAACCCCCGTATCTGAGAGGGGATGGGTAGGCGTTGTGCTTGATTGTCTCCTGGTGCACGATGAAGTCTATTTCATCTGTGGTCATACCAACCTGGAAGTCACAGGTCAAAACTATTATGTTGCTTTTGATGACATAGAAACACAAACATTACTTGTAGTGATTGGGTGCTTTCAACACTCAAAATTAAGGATGTCCCGTTGTCCCGGGGACAATAAAAATAGCACCTAGGGACACAAAGATACAGGGTCTGGGAAAGTAGAGAGACTTATAATTACAAATGAAGTTATTACATTAAATGTGCCATGGAATATATATAATTTTAATTGTTAGGTATGAAAAATGTGAGGTGGCACCGCCCAGCACAAGCTCTATGCTACGTGCTTACACACACAAAATTAGTCATAGAGAGAGATCCTCACTGAAAATTCAACTCTCTTTAAACTTCCACATTCAGTTTTCACAACTCAAATTCCATTCTTGTGATTCAATTTCAGTACAGTATACTGAGACACATATCCGGTCGTTGAGGAAGTGCAATCGAGTGCAGATTCACAGAACTCTGGTCCGTGTACGTTTTTGATCCAAAGTGGCAGAAACGAAAAAGACAGCTTTTCGTTTAGTCCTGCCGGAGGTCACAGCGGACTGACGGCCAACGGCAGAGAGGACAGTTCAAAGTAGAATTCGGGACAGTTGCGGGACACTTAGGAAAAAAGTGTAGAAGCCCGAACTGCTTACCCTCAGACTGCGTCCAGCTAGAAGCAGTACATGTCTGGCTAGCTGACATGCTCTGGCAAGGCCTTCGATCTGCTCTTGGTATTTGATCTCTATGTAGTCTGGCCATTCTGGGAGCAGTCCAGTGCCTACATAGTCAGGCCGCACAATGTGCTACAGTCAGGGAAGAGAGGAAAGACAGGATACGAAGTGTGGGTCATATCGTTGTACCAAGGCTTCATATAAAAACAGAATAATTATTTAGAGATAGAGACCAAACTACAATATAAAATTAGCTGACTTGTCTGAGCAGGGCTAAAAAAACATGAGGTACTGTACCTTGGGTACTGCACAGGCCGGCCTAACAGTAGCTGGGCGAACTACACTGTGAGAACTTTTCCACTTCCTCCAGAAGAAGTGCCGATGTTGCTGACACAGTAGGGCTGTGGGGGGACCACAGCTTCTTAAACAACAAAGTCTCTGCAGGAAACCACCCAGTCCTGGAGAAAAGGAAAGCAACACGGTGAAGAAGACGTCTGGGATCCCCCGCCAATGTGTGTCCAACCATAGCCGATGAGCACCTCCTCAAATATGAAACTACATGGGGTGTCCTGGTGAATTTAGGTTTAATTCACTGACAAGGTAAATGCAACATTCCCAGTTCGAGTCTGGCCAGGGAACTTTATTGCATGTAATACCTTTATTTCACTATACAGTAATACAAAATAATATGGGAATAAACTAAAATAATATACGTCACTACAAGTCAGGGCTACAGGTATTACATGAAGACCACAAGCTGCTTTGAGTGATTGTATATATTTCTATTGCCAGTACTGATGCTGAATATTGAGCCATTTATGACATATCTATCTAACCTTGCCACACAACAAACTTGCACACATAACAAAACAATCAGTGCATCATCATTTATATTCAAAATGAGTTATGCTATGTATGTTAATGAATACACACTAAAATCTCTAGTATTATGACATATTAATTAGATAAAAAACTTTATTATTCCAGTATAGGAGTGCTGGTTGGTATCTGGGCAAATGTACAGTCTGCTGTGTGCACTGGGAACTTTAAATAACCAGTTCATAAGTGTGGGGGCATGCAAGATACACTCAGTGGCCACTTTATTAGGTACACCTGTATGCAATCCAAACAATTGTTTTGTCTTTTACGATGTTTTAGAACTGAGGTTATAGTTAGTGGTGATGTTGTACTGCACTGCTTCATATTCAGAGGTGTTGGATGTGAAATCAGTCCATAACGCACAAGGGACACACAGGCTAGCACAGGGGTCAGCAGCCTTTACTATCTAAAGAGCCATTTTAGGCAAAAATAATAAAAACATATCTGTCTGGAGCCGCAAAACATTTGAGCATTGTGATGAAGGTAACACAGCTTATAGTGCAAGTTTATAGCATATAAGTCTAATGCAGTGAGGGCCAAAGAGCAAATGTACTACGGAGTATTAGGGCCACATTGAGGGAAAAAACATCTGAGATTTACAGAATAAAGTCATAAATTTACGAGAAAAAAGTCGTAATATTACGAAAATAAAGTCATAACTTTACGAGAAAAAAACAAAATAACACTTAAAATTACTACTTTATAATATTATAACTTCATTCTCATAATATTATGGCTTTATTCTCGTTATATTCTGACTTTATTCTCGTAATATTATGACTTTATTCTTGTTAAATTATGACTTTATTCTCATAATATGACTATTCTTGTTAAATTATGACTTTATTCTCGTTATATTCTGACTTTATTCTCGTAATATTATGACTTTATTCTCATAATATTATGACTTTATTCTCGTTATATTATGACTTTATTCTCATATTATGACTTTATTCTCGTAATATCATGACTTTATTCTTGTTAAATTATGACTTTATTCTCATAATATTATGACTTTATTCTCGTTAAATTATGACTTTATTCTCGTAATATCATGACTTTATTCTCGTAATATCATGACTTTATTCTCGTAATATCATGACTTTATTCTCGTAATATTATGACTTTATTCTCATTAAATTATGACTTTATTCTCGTAATATCATGACTTTATTCTCATAATATTATGACTTTATTCTCGTTAAATTATGACTTTACTCTCATAATATTATGACTTTATTCTCGTGATATTATGACTTTATTCTCGTTAAATTATGACTTTACTCTCATAGTATTATGACTTTATTCTCGTTGAATTATGACTTTATTCTCGTTAAATTATGACTTTATTCTCATAGTATTATGACTTTATTCTCGTTGAATTATGACTTTATTCTCGTTAAATTATGACTTTACTCTCATAGTATTATGACTTTATTCTCGTTGAATTATGACTTTATTCTCGTTAAATTATGACTTTATTCTCGTTAAATTATGACTTTATTCTCATAGTGTTATGACTTTATTCTCATAACCTGCAAGTTGGCAATAGCTAGACAGCTAACAGCAGTTGTCCCAAACACCGCCCATTCACTTACTAAACACCAGAGCTGCTGCCATGTTTTAATGTATTTGTTATATAAGTAATTTGTTCTTAAGATACGCAAGGACCCGGGTGGTCCGAGCAGCCGCTAATGTTAGCTGTCTGTCTGAGTATGGACCGTGTTTTAGCTCAGTACCTGCTGATCTTGTTGCTAGTCTTGTAGAACAGCGCGCCGCCATGGAGCTTTATCGGTGGTCACGTGGTTTGTGGAGGTCACGTGATGCATGACGGGAAACATTACACCGGAAGTTTACATCCATGGTTTGCGTTCAAGCTGTAGCTCAGCTGGTAGAGCAGGCGCACCGTGTATCAGGGCAGAGTCCTCACCCCTCTCTCAATACTATCTCTGACTAGATCAGTCAATCAATCAATCAATCAATCAATCAAATAAAAAGGCATAAAAGCTTAAAAAATAAAAAAAGAAGAAGTTTACATTCACAACAAATATAGTCTCTTGCACATGTCATTTTTATTTCATTTTTTATTTATTTATTTCCTTATTTA
>CAKAOH010041328.1:3088-14838 GCA_916701665.1 Sebastiscus tertius | reverse complement strand
GGTGAATGCTGACATTTAGTGTAAAGTGCTTTGAGTGGTCAGAAGACTAGAAAAGCGCTGTATAAATGCAAGTCCATTTACCATTTACCATAAGCAACTACACTTTAGAAAACAAGCCCCAAAAAAACCCACAACCGGCCACTACCAATATTTGTAAGTGACTTTTCAGGAGAACAAGCCTAAAGTCACTGATAATAAGCGGCCTTGTGAACTCTGAGAGGGGGTCTCTAGACTGTAACAGGTGAACCAGGTCAGGGTTATAGGACTCTGGTCAGACCAGGACAACAGCTGCTTCTTTAGGCTCATCGATGACGGATAAAGAAATGTCCTAACGTCCTCCCTGGCAGTGGCAGGGCAGTGGCAGTGTTACGTCCCGGGTGTCTCCGTGCACATGTCCCCCTCACGGGCGTCTTGACTTTGGTGGAGCTGCATAGTAAGTAGTTCTTGTGGGCTGTGTTTCAGCTCTGCAGCCCGTCTGGGTCTCTGGAGACGGTTGTATCTGTGAGGAAGGCCCTACACAGATATACCATCATTATTATGATCATCAGTTATTCTCAGGGGAGTGGCGGGGGGGGATGAATAAAACATGACTCACACTGAACGCTTTATTTAGAATAATGTATTCACAGATTATAAAGTTACAGAGAAGTGCCCCAAGTCTAATATTTGTAGTGTAAAGTCATTATTCTACATTATCAGATGCATAAGGAGCTCAGGAACTGCATGGCGAACACCGCAGTGACATTTCTGTTTATCCATTTATAGATCGGGGTTTATGGATTAAACCATGCATGTCAACCTGTCGCCATAGTAACAACATCAGTTCTGCTTTCCTTCCCGTCGACTAGTGGTGAGGGAGAAACATCCTCCCTCCTCCCTGTAGTCAAGGATTCAGCCTAAAGAGTGTGTAGGACACACAGGACACCGTGTCTGTTCACTGACCCGAGATCTGTTTTGTGTTTTCACTGGGGCTGTCAAAGTTAACGCAAATTCGCTTTAACGCCACCAATTTCTTCAACGCATTAACGCAACTTGTGGTTGTAGAAGAAGGAGGTTAAATAATCCTCCAAATTTACGCTACATTTTGGCGAGGAAAAACTTTCATGGCCGTTTTCAAAGGGGTCCCTTGACCTCTTGACCTCCAGATCAGTGAATGTGAATGGGTTCTCCCCTTTACAGACATGCCCACTTTATGATCATCACATGCAGTTTGGGGCAAGTCATAGTCAAGTCAGCACACTGACACACTGACAGCTGTTGTTGTCTGTTGGGCTGCAGTTTGCCATGTTATGATTGGAGCATATTGTTTTATGCTAAATGCAGTACCTGTGAGGGTTTCTGGACAATATCTGTCATTGTTTTGTGTTCATTGATTTACAATAATAATTATATACATACATTTGCATAAAGCAGCATATTTGTCCACTCCCATGTTGATAAGAGGATTAAATACTTGACAAATCTCCTTTAAGGGACATTTTGAACAGATAAAAAATGTGTGATTAATCACGATTAACTATTTTAATTGCTTGACAGCCCTAATTTTCACACGATTGTATTTTGATCCACCAAATGACACTTCAGGTGTAGGACAGTAACTCCTTTTGAACTTATTTTTGAATGATTAAATAATGCAGAGCCAGGTTCTAAACAATGGACCCAGAATATTTCATCCTCGTTGTCAACAAGCTTGTTTGGAGCCAAGATGAAAATAATACAAGTTGAACTCTGACATATTAAAACACTGACCTGAAATCATAGATTTCAGTCCTATTTCCTAATATTTTGTGGTTGTTTGATGCAGAAATGATGGGAGACTGATGTGTTCACATCCCTTTACTTGAGGGCTTGACTCTGTCCTGGTGTGTTAGGTCTTGAGTTTTTTTGATGGGCAGTAATTCGTCTAATAAATATTTTTAAATAGATTTTTAATCCACATGCTTCAGTAAATGAATGTTTGTTTGTTGTGTTATTTTAGTTCCTACCTTCACTGTAAGTGGGCCACTCTGGAGGAGCTGGAGAAAGACCCCCGAATTCACCAGAAGATTAAACGCTTCAGGACCAAACAGGCCCAGATGAAACACATCTTCACTGAGGTAACGTTAACATGTTACATTAATACATTAAGTGTAATAACCAACGATACAGAATCACATTAATATCCACTGGTGTGATGTTTCCACCTGGTCCAAAGTGTTCCCTGACAGTTATTAATAATGAATAATTTCTGGTTGTCCCTCTTTATCTCTCTGTCCAGCCCGATGAGGACTTGTTTAACCCAGACTATGTGGAGGTGGACAGAGTGTTGGAGGTGGCTATTACCACGGATACCGAGACCGAAGAGGTAGGAAACGCATCAACACAGACGCCGTCTCACAGCAGAGTTATCACCGAGGCCCCTGTAACACTAGGAACAAAAAAATCCATTCCCTTATGTATCGTGATTTTTTTTTTTTTACGATTTCTAAACAGATGTTTTAATACCAGAATCGATATATTTCCTTCATCTGAGTCTATGTGGAGGTAGAAGGAAGTTGCCGTTATTGTGGTAGTCTGAGTAACGTGACGTCATATCCGTTCCGTATCCGTCAGCCAAAACAAATCTCAGAAAGTCTAAAACGTTGGAGGGTCAGCGTGGATACAACCTGCACCCTCCCATGTTAAATCCAGCGTGGTAAACACTACACATCCAGTAAAGGATGGAAACACTTTGGGTTTCACACATTGACAGGAAAAGCAGAGCTAGACAGAGCAGAGCTAAAGCTGCATGCTAACTCTGTCACGGACAGGAAACGTTATGGTATCGTGGTAACGTGAGGTCAAGCCGGCCGTCGCTCTCGTCTCCGTGGTCAAATGGGCCAAAGCTGCAACTGTAGAGCACCCAGATACTGACATTTTCTGTTAAATACATTGAAACGGCCCCGATGGAGCTGACCGGAGAGCTAGAGACCACCTTGGAGAAGTTAGAGGAAGTAGACACGTGGGACTACGTCCGCTTTTCAAAATAAGGTGTTAACAAAGGGAACTGTATATACAAACTACATCTATGGAAATAAGATTGATTGATTATATTCAGCAGAAGTATAAAACATTATAAATTATAAATAAAATCCCACTAATCTGTGAGGGAAATGTCTTTATTCTTTGATTTTTGGGTTGCTGGATAATAAATGTAATAAATAATCCCTGACAATGACTGATATATTTGACTTCAGGACATCTCTGACTACATACATGCTGAAAATCAAACATTTTTACTGGATTCATTTAGAGATTTTCCAAAGTAAAAGTCCCTAGAAGTGTATAATTCAACTTGTTCCCATGGTCTAGTGGTAAACAAGTTAACAACAACCACAATAAATCACAATATGGAATCACAATACTTAAAAATCACAATACATATCGAATCAGCACCCGAGTATGGTGATAGTATGGAATCTGGAGATAAGTGTATCCTCCCAGCCTTATGTAGCTCTATGTTGTTCTTGGTTATTATTTCTGCTCCTCTAACTCCATGTCGTCCTGTAGGAGGTGACCCACTACCTGGTGAAGTGGTGCAGTCTCTCCTACGAGGAGGCCACGTGGGAGCTGCAGGAGGACCTGGACCCAGAGAAGATCAAAGAGTTTGAGGAGATCCAGAAACTTCCACCAGACCTGAGACACATGGTGAGGACAAATACACCATCAGTAGATTATCGATGAGAAGAGATGAACTGAACAATATTTAGAAGGTGAATCCATTAGAGACGATTCTCTCATCTCAGTATGCTTGTTTTTAAACAGTAGTATAGTAGTAGTATATAAACAAAGTACTGTGATTACTACAGACCAACACACTGAACGGTGTGAAGAGAAATGAGCAGAAAGGTCATCTATAAAGTATTGTTTGTTTGCAGGGGAAGTATTCCTGCAAATTAAAGCAGCATTTAGAAATCTTCTGAAATGGAAGACTGCAGTACGATAACGTTTCCTGTCCATGACAGAGTTAGCATGCAGCTTTAGCCGTCATGTCTAGCTCTGCTTTTCCTGCAATGTGTGAAACCCAAAGCGGTTCCATCCTTTACTGGATGCAGGGCCGCCGCTCCCACCACGCGCATCACGCACTGTGCTTAGGGCACCAAGTGCCGGAGGGGGCACCAGAATTATGATCATCATCATAATCATCGTAATGATGAATTATTTCAATTTGAAGGTGAAGCACAAGTGCACAACTACAATCGGCATCATTAGACCATTACAGGCCGTACAAAGATATACATATTTGCTCGAAATAATAAAATGAATGATGGTGCCCCCTCCTCCATCATCCTACGGTTTGTTCTATTGCACCTGACTAACTCGAGCCGGTTTGTCCAGACCGCCCGCGTGAGCAGCGCATGGCGGCCGCGTTACCTGTTGTTGTTTTTTTATTTCGGTGTCCATGTTAACGGGTTAGAGCAGCCACACTGCCCGTCTCAGCTGCATCTCTTCTAGAGAATAGAGGTCTCGCCTATTTTTGCCGCGAGCCGCGCGCATCTCACAGCAGCAACAGACAGTGAAGGTGATCTATTGACTGTATATTAACATCATACCAGCTACATTACTACAGTTTCAATGTCTCTATCTGTAGAATATGTTACGTAGATGAAGAAAAGTAAAGATTTATTTATAAATCAACCCTTCCTGCCTTCATTTCAAAATAAAAGCCCTCAAGCTTTTTTGTCTGTGGACAGAATTCCCTCATTTGTTAACACAAGGCTTTTATTCTGAAATATGTGCCGGACAGTGTTCCAGAACATGCAGTGACTTGGAGAGCTCCATGAATGAATATAGTATGGAGTTTTAATTGTGTACCACAAAGCCATTGCGCCTAGGGCACCCAAATGGCTAGCAGCGGCTCTGTGTTTGCCACGCTGGATTTAACATGTGAGAGTGCAGGTCGTATCCACGCTGACCCTCCAACGTTTTCTACTTCCTGAGGTTTGTTTTGGTTGACGGATACGGAACGGATATGACGTCACATTACTCAGACTACAACAATAAAAGCGGTAACTTCCTTCCAGCTCCACATAGACTCAGATGAAGCAGATATATCAACTCTGACGTTAAAACATCCATTTAAAAATCTTTAAAAAACAAATGGTGACACGTAGGTGAATCACCCCTCCCTGTAACAGACCACATCTCTCCATCTTTTCTTTGTTCTCTGCTCTTCAGAGGGTTTCTTTCTTTCTCCATCACGTCTGTGTTTTTCTCTTCTCACAATGGGATCCATGTTAACCGTCTCCAGTCCTGTGACCCGCCGTCCTCTCCCAGTTTACCAGAGAGGTCTGTGACGGAGCAGTCGTCAGCCTCTGACCAGTCTAACAGCACATTTACCTTCCTGGATGCTGAATACGAAATTGCTGCTCAAATAGCAGCAATTTTCTCTCTTCCTTCTCTCCGCTGCTGACAGAAAGAAGAGTAAATGATTCCTGCTCTTTAGCTCTTATTCATTTCACAACTGGTATTATCACTTATTACGCCCTGGCAGCATCAATCTGCTGCACTACTTATTTTATTATTTGTCCATTCCACCTCCAGAACCACAGACGGAGTCCTCTCTTAAAAAGTGGGACAGCTCATTTACCTCCTGTCTGATGTTTAATAGCTGATATTCTCCTCTCTCTTCTGTTGGATCACATCTGGTTCACATCTGGTTCATATCATACCTTATATTAAGGCGTGTGTGTGTTGATGTTGCAGGAGCGTCCTCCTCCAGAGAAATGGCAGAAGCTGGATGACTCCAGAGCTTACCGGAATGGAAACCAGCTCAGAGAATACCAGTTAGAGGGAATGAACTGGTTACTGTTCAACTGGTACAACAGGTGAGTACTGAACACAAACCCACTGGAACCGGTCAGACTGAGTCGGTTAAAGGTTGAAACTGGGTCAAAATATTCACTGAGTGAATATATTAATGATCTCAATCTAAAATAAAAACAAGTAAAACTGACATCAGTCCCACAAATCAACTGGCGAACGGCGAGTTCACCCGACACCATTTAGCCCCGATTGTCCACTAGAGCTGGGAGGATCCACCTGTCTCCTGATTCAATAATAACACCGTACTTGGGTGCCGATTCCATATGGATTATGATTTTCATAGGTGTGGACTCGAGTCAAATCACTTATTTGATGATTGTAGACTTGACTTGGACTTCAACACCAACATGTCCTGGTCCTGGTCTCATGATAAATGTCCATAAACTGAATGTTTTCTTTCTGTTCAGTCACTTGGACTTGAGCCTTCTGACTTGAAAATACTTTTTACCCCCAAGCCCAAAGATTTAAATGTATGTTATTTAAAAAGTATCTAGTCTGTCTGTCTCTCTGTCTGTCTGTCCGTCTGTCCGTCTGTCCGTCTGTCTGTCTGTCTGTCTGTCCGTCCGTCCGTCCGTCTGTCTAAACCACAAACAACATGTATTGAACAATACCCATATTGCACAAGATCTGCATAAACCAGCCTAAATAAGAATAAAGATGAGGACACCATGATACTATTACACACCAGACAGCTTCAAAAAAGATTATTTAAAATGTTGATGTCGGAGCACAGAGAAGTTTTTAAAATGGTTTTCAGTGGAGGACTCTGTGTGGTCTGCGGAGGGTTAGAGCTCAGACTCAGAGTGGAGGGTGTGAGATGGGTCAGACTATACTCTCTGAGCTGGCCTAAGAACAGACTGCTCGTATATTGACCGGAGGGAGGGGTTTCCAGTCCTCCCTATGACCTTCATGGCAAGCATAGATTTCAACTGTGTAGATCGGTTGGCGTACCACGCTGACATCCCATACCTAAGGATGCTCTCCAACACAGCCTGATGAAATAAAGACATGATGTTATGATCCACCCCATACACCCTGAGTCTGCGTAAATCATACATTCTTTGCCGTAAACAAGAACACAAATTGTCAACATGAGCTTGCCAACTAAACAGGCTATCTAGGTGTACACCAAGATACCTGTAGGAGCTCACCTGAGGCCTGGACTACGAAGCAGATTTGCAGTTATCGAGTTACCTTCAGGGTTAACCCCTTCAGGGTTTTCTGTCCTACGAAGGTGGATCACTTCTTACCGGGGTAGATCGCCATGGTAACTGATGCTGAACAGCTGACCTACTCCGGAGCAGGTTATGTTCCAGATAAGAGATCGACTCGTATAAAAGCCTGCTGACCAATCAGAGCTCGGTTCGCAGATCGTATGGTAATATTACACAAATATGAAGAGGTTACAGTCATAATCCAGGCTAAAAACAACCCAGTTTAAACTGACAGATGCAGGAAGGACAGCTGGATTTATGCTGAGGGTGCTTACCGCTTTGAATTATGTTTTGATATTTATTATTTTACTTGCTCTCAAGTCTGTTTCACACCGCCTGAGACGGGAACCCAGCTGAAAGAAGGTTCAAATAGTCATACACGCCTCAAATGTGTCAACGGGCACAAAGAAGTGTGTTTAATTCATCCATTACACTTCTGAAAGATCATTCTAATATCGAGTGTTCATATATAGATCACCAACATGCATTAATTAGCTTGATTATCGTACTAATTAGCATCCATGGATGTCTCTTTCCAGGAAGAACTGCATCCTGGCCGATGAAATGGGGTTAGGAAAGACCATCCAGTCCATCACCTTCCTGTTCGAGATCTTCAGCATGGGGATCCGCGGCCCCTTCCTCATCATCGCCCCGCTGTCCACCATCACCAACTGGGAGAGGGAGTTTCGCACGTGGACGCCCATGAACGTCATCGTGTATCATGGCTCGCAGATCAGCCGGCAGATGATCATGCAGTACGAGATGTTCTACAGAGACCCGCAGGTACCGGTTCACGTCCTTCACCGCTCCTCATCGGCCGCGTGAGCGTTTAATAAAGACGGGTAGAAGGTTTTTATTCAGGATAGAAGAGTTAGAAGAGATAGACGGGCTGACATTTAGCACATCCGCTTACTGTTATCAAATCATTTATTTAACATTCTCTCTGTTTTATATCACTGTAAATTGATTATCTTCGGACACAACATGCAATATGAATGTGATCACCATCTGCTCCCAATATTTGACTTTTCTCTAACATTTCATAGACAAAACAATGAATTGCCTAAATGTAAAAAAGAATTGACAGACTGAAGAATGGATTCTAAAAAATACTAGTGTGTTTCATCCCTAAGCTGATTTAATTGTTCTCATGGTGTTTGTGCTGTAATGAGTAATTAGTGGAGTTGTTCAGAGTGAGCTCAGCACTAAGCTCAAATGTTATGTGGCTGTGTTGCATATTGCTTTATTCTATGTTTTAATAATAACATTAATGATTAATTAATTACTAGAATAACTTGTCACACAGTGCTGAGCTGCATCTCAAATGAATCTTCAGGTTCCCAGCTTTCAGATGATGTACACCACCTCTATGTGCCATCTACTGTTGACCTGCTATCTACCCCTAAAGACCCCCTGTACCCCCCTAAACAAGTCTAGAACGGGTCTCCGAGGGTTAAAAGTGAAGGGAGACACCAGAGTGAAGGTCCTCTCTGCATGATATCCCTCCCTGACCCCTCTGATATGACCGTTGTCAGGGTAACACCATCCCAGGCGTGCTGAAGTTTCACGGGGTGATCACCACCTTCGAGATGATCATGGCCGACTGTCCGGATCTGAAGAAGCTCCACTGGCGCTGCGTGGTGATCGACGAAGCTCACCGCCTGAAGAACAGAAACTGCAAACTGCTGGAGGGACTCAAACTCATGAACCTGGTCAGTCTGTGTTGTGTTAGTGTGTGTGTGTGTGTGTGAGTGTGAGTAAACATAAATTAGTGTTTGAAGCAGCGGGTTGACCCTGTTCCATGGTTCTAACAGGAACACAAGGTTCTGCTGACAGGAACCCCTCTGCAGAACTCAGTGGAGGAGTTGTTCAGCCTGTTGAACTTCCTGGAGCCGCTGCAGTTTCCTTCAGAAAGCACCTTCCTGGAAGAGTTTGGAGACCTCAAAACAGATGAGCAGGTGTGTTGAGAGATACAGGAAACGGTGTTGTTTGTATTAAATGCATCCTAACGTGCTGTTTGAGTAGCTATGTGACTCCGCTGGGTTTCACTTCCTCTTGTTTTCTTTTCCCAAAATTAAAACGTATTTCATTTTGAAAAACAAAGAGGAAGGAAGAAGAACACCGTCTGTATGTAACATTTCTATCCCATGTATCCCGCCTCCTCCTGTGTCCTCCGACAGGTGAAGAAGCTTCAGGCCATTTTGAAGCCCATGATGTTGAGGAGACTGAAGGACGACGTGGAGAAGAACCTGGCGCCTAAAGAAGAGACCATCATAGAGGTAGGGCTGTCATTTAAACAGTCACATGTATCACAGGGTTCCTACGCAGTTTGGAAAAGTCTGAATTTGATTTTAGTCAGTTCCAGGTCTGGATCGGTATGGACAAAAGAAAAGAGAGAATGGAAAAACATTTCTGTTTCCAGACTGTTGTCCCTGTTCTGTTTTCTAAAATATCAAATTCTGAATTTCTAAAAATGAATGAGTGTTTGTCATGGTGTTTGGAGCAGCGAGTGCAGCCCAGATGTTTACCACTGTGTGAGTGAGCATACAGACATTAGCAAGGTGTGCAAGTTACAATTTTTGTTTTAAAATAAAAATTGAATTAAAGCTGCAAGCAGCGTTGAACGGGCCCTCGCCCCTTTGCGCACTTCGGGGTCATCCGTTGCCATGCATTTCCATGAAAGTCGGACACTGCACGCAACAGTTCGAGGGTATTTTCTGCGTGGCGCTACAAACTCTTTCGTTATAAAACATGTCAAGTTTGGGGCTGATTGGACAATGTATAGTCAATTTACAACAACTTCCTGTTTCCTGAAGGTGCGCTATGACTGTCACTCATAATGACACATATATGTCTTCAGGCCGGGACTCTTATCCAGCTTGTGAGATTTGGGTCAGATCGGACTATGTAAAGTCAAGTTATAACAGCCTCCTGTGTCATGTCGAAACATCGAAATTCGCCGCGCCGCCATATCAACGCCGTTTCGCGCAAACACAAAAGCTTCGCAATTTTGCATCATGATGGTGTTGAGATTCTTCTGCACGACTTTGAGATGGATCTCTTGAAAAGTTCCAAACCTGTAAAGTGATAAAATGGCGTCTTGACATCACCGTTCGAGCGATCAAAAATTCCTTCACGTTTTAGCGTCACATTACCTTGAAGGCTACACCACCCAAATTTGACTTGAATCCGATAAAGTCTATAGGAGTAGTATGTCAAAGTTTGCATAAAATACATGAAAAACATACAAAATTCAGAATGGCTGACTTCCGGGTGGGCGGAGCTAATGAAACCTAATGAGGAACATGTCTGAAATAATGAGCGGGATGTGCCTACCAAAGTTCCTGTCCAAACTATGGCATTCCACGTATTAGGGGGCGCTATTGAGCCCGATGGCAACGCCCGAGCACGATCACTACAGAACTTTAGCAATTTTTCGCCAGTTCTGATGCATGTTTCCAGTTTTCGTAAGTTATGGTGCATCCTAAGTGCCTCCAAAATGTGATCTCGCAGCAGAAAAAGAATCTTTAGGAAAACAATAGGTTTCCTTGCACTTGGTGCCGGGGACACGGTCGGGTCCCTGGCATTTTAGTGCTCGGGCCCTAATGAGGTAGTAAAGCGGTTAAATTCTGAAAGAAGCAGCGGTCCGTACTACCAGCATGTCTCCTCCTGCAGGTGGAGCTGACCAACATCCAGAAGAAATATTACCGAGCCATCTTAGAGAAGAACTTCTCCTTCCTGTCTAAAGGAGCAAACCAGCACAACATGCCCAACCTCATCAACACCATGATGGAGCTCCGCAAGTGCTGCAACCACCCCTACCTGATCACAGGTGAGGACACGCACACACTTTCATGCCACATCAGTTATAATGAGCATTTAATTAACAATGTATACGACAACATGTTCAACCAACAGGCCGTCAAAACAGAGACAGTAAGAGAAGAGAACAGTGTTCAAGAGCAATACACAGATACTTTCTTTTACTGAGGAGCTGTAGTCTTCTTCATGTCTAATGCCGTGTTCACACCGAGACAGAGGCCAATTTTGACCTCGCTTTACTCTCCCGATTTGGACCGCCGGTATCATCTGTGTTCATTCACTCTAGACGCTGCGGAGAGGAGGAGGAGCTTGTCTCCATAGATACCAACAACATTTTGTCCATCAACCATGGAAGAAATAACCACTGTAGCTGCTCTGTACATGTTGGTGAAGTCCCAGATATGTCAGAAAACCAAATGCTGTCATGTCTGGGTTCATAACGTCGCCCGGCGGCAAGCTGTATTCACATACAGCGCCATTACACTGACTGTATCTAGCAGCCACACGTCTCTACAGCCGTATGAACCCTAAATAAACAGATTGAGATGTGATTTAATATCAATAGACTGATCAAAGTGATGCTGAAATAACTACATGATGATGCTGATTAGTAAAAAGTCTGAATTCATGCTTTGTCAGGTCTGTTACCATGACGACAAGCTAACAACTTTTAAAATGCTTGTTTTCTGAATGGAGTCTGGATGGATCAGTGGCAGGCTATGCAGCGGCTCCATCAACACTCAACATGACGTCATCTAGAGACGTTGTTGTTTCTACCGTAGACAGTCTGTGGTTTCTACACAGAGTTTGGTCCGCTCTCTGTACAGACATGATGGACTATCGTAGCTCTGGGTGACCACAGACACATAC